>CAUYLG010067436.1:0-45393 GCA_963573385.1 Cacajao melanocephalus
CCACACGCTCTCTGCGCTTTCATTGGGAGCTACAATCCTGAGCTGTTGTTAATCGGCCATCTTGGATCTCTCTCTGCCCGGTGATGAAGTTTTTTCTGTTTCTTAGTTTTCCTTTGGCGGACGCCCCTTCCCCACAGAGCTGGACATTCCCGGTTCGGCTGTACTTGCTGTGAAACTCTCAGTCCTCAGTGCTTCCAATTGCTGTTCTCCTTGTGGGCATGGGACCAGCCGAGCCTGACTCAAAGGGCACCCGTCCCGTATACTCTGAACCGAGAAGCGCCGTGCCGGGAGCCGGCAAAAAAGCTGCGCCGGCCAAAAAAGTCGTGCTGGCGACTCGTGTGGCTTCTCTGCTGGGAATCTCCCGGTGTGTGGGCAACAAAAATTCATCTGAAAGTACGGCGTCCACTCGCTCTCTGCGCTTTTACTGGGAGCTACAATCCGGAGCTGTTGTTAATCGGCCATTTTGGATCTCTCTCGCTTTTTTTTTTTTTTTTAAGATGGAGTCTTGCTCTGTTGCCCAGGCTATAGTGCAATGACATGATCTTGGCTCACTGCAACCTCCACCTCCTGGGTTCAAGCAATTCTCCTGCCTTGGCCTCCTGAATAGCTGGGATTACAGGCACATGCCACCATACCCAGCTAATTTTTTGTATTTTTAGTAGGGATGGGGTTTCACCATGTTGGCCAGGCTGGTCTTGAACTCCTGACCTTAGGTGACCCACCTGCCTCAGCCTCCTAAGGTGTTGGGATTACAGGTGTGAGCCACCGCGCCTGGCCAAATGAAGAAACTTTTAATCCCTCTGCCCCACCATGAAGATGCCACATAGCCCCATGAGAAATGGAAGAGGTGTGGTTGATCGATGTACGGATGACAGTGGGTGAGTTGAGTTTTATATGCCATGACAATATGGTGCAGGATGAAGAGCATGGCCTGGGCAGTTAGATGAACCAGAAGTCTCTGTGGAGGACCTGCTGCTTTCCAGGTGACTGAGCCTGCACAAGTCAGTTCACCTCATGCTCCTCAGTTTCCTCTTATGTAAGATATAGTTAAGAGTAGCAGGGCTGGGTGCTGTGGCTCATGCCTGTAATCCCAGCAATTTGGGAGGCTGAGACAGAAGAATCTTCCTGGCTTGAGGCCAGGAGTTCAAGACCAGCCTGGGCAATATAGCGAGACCCCCCATCTCTACAGAAAATTTAAAAATTAGCCAGCTGTAGTGGCATATGCCCATAGTCTCAATATTGGAGAGGCTGAGGCAGGATGGAAGACAATGCTTCAGTAAGCTATGATTGTATCGCTACACTCCAGCCTGGGTGAGGATGTGAGACACTATTCAAAAAAAAAGAAAAATAGAGTAGCACCTATCTCATTTGGTGAACATCGAATGAGACCACATGGATCAAGCATTTTAGAACGATACCTCGTGCATATTACACACTCAAAAACAAACACAAGTGGCTCTTATTATTGCTGCTTTTATTGTGGATGTTAGAATTGAGTGGTTCCAGTTATTTCACCCGTGACAACTACTCAAGAAACACAGGAAAGAAATGAAAAAAAGACTTAAGACCTCTTCACTTTGAAGTAAAAATAAAAAACAAAAACTTCACTTTGTGTACAAATTTAACAAGTACTAGCAAGTTTGTGGAATCAGATTAACTGTGGGATAGGTATGGGTATAGTAAATTAGCTCCACTCTCCAGGGTTCTTAGGATCTAGCTAAGAAGATAAGACCTTTGGCCAGGCACGGTGGCTCACGCCTGTAATCCCAGCACTTCAGGAGGCTGAGGTGGGTGGATCACCTGAAGTCAGGAGTTCCACACCAGCCTGGTCAACATGGTGAAACCCCATCTCTACTAATAATACAAAAATTAGCCAAGCATGGTGGCACATGCCTGTAATACCAGCTACTTGGGAGGCTGAGGCAGGAGAATTGCTTGAACCTGGGAGGGGGAGGTTGCAGTGAGCCAAGATTACACCACTGCACTCCAAACTGGGCGACAAGAATGAAACTCCGTCTCAAAAAAAAAAATTGAGATGATATTTTGTATTTTTTAGTAGAGATGGGGTTTCACCATGTTGACCAGGCTGGTGTGGAACTCCTGACTTCAGGTGATCCACCCACCTCAGCCTCCCAAAGTGCTGGGATTACAGGCATGAGCCATTGCACTTGGCCAGCAATGTTTATTAAAATAAAAAATACATGGCTTTCAACCCAGCCATTCTACTTTTAGAAATTTGTTTACTGTCACCTGTGCCCAAGGAAATATGTATGGGGACGTTCACTGCAGCACTCTTTATTTTACATGAGAAATAACTAAATTTTTCTCAGAGTTCTCAGGGGAATAAGTCACAGTAAATGTATGTGGTAGAATACTATGCAGTCATTGAAAGAATAATATGGATACATAAGTCCTTATATAGAAAGGTATTCAAGTAACACCATTTTTAAAAACAGGTGAGAGAATAGTATATGTGAAAAATTCATACAAAAATGAATTGACATAGTATAATCCAGCAATTTCACTTCTGCGTATACATTTAAAAGAATTGAATGCAACGTCATTAAGAGACATTTGAACACCATGTTCACAGCAGCATTATTTACAATAAATCAAAGGTGGAAGTAGCCCAGATGTCCATCGAGAGATGACTAGATAAATAAAATGTGATATATGCATAAAATTGAATATTATTCAGCCTTAAAAAGGAAGGAAATTTGGACACATGCTACAACATTGATAAACCTTTGAGGATATTATGCAAGGGAATAAGCCAGTCACAAAAAGACAAATACTGCATGCCTCCACTTATATGAGATACTTGCAGTAGTCAAAATCAGAGACACAAAGTGGAATGGTGGTTGCGACTAATGATTTCCGGCCATAGCACCTTCATCTAAGACCAAGAGAGGCAAATGAACTGAAGGGTTCCATCTGACCAAAGAAGACCAGCAGATGCTCAGGGACCTATGGACATGAACACAATTATTTCCAAGAAAAAAGATGAGCCGTGGCTCTTGTCTGACGAGTGTAATGGAGAGTAGACTCGCTTAGAAGGACATTCCCAAGAGGAGGCAGCAGTTTCATTTTGGCCTAGCTTTGATCTCTAACCTCTAGGAACAATTTTCTTGCTTTGTCATTATAGTTCCAAATGTTGGTCCCTTTGGGGAAACTACTTCAGCTCCACAAGCAAATGTCATCAGGTTTGTTGTTTGTTTTTATTTCTTTCCCTAGTACAGGAAAGAAGTCCAGAATATCACATTGTAGTGTAAGGATTACTTTGAGCTAAAGGCATTTGAGAATCAATGGATTCAGGAAGAGTTGTTTGGTTTTATTTTAATTTTTTCCCTGAACTTCCCTGCCTAAAAGCAACGCTTCTCAAAAGAATTCAACTGTCTTAAATTCCTTCCCGGGAATTTCCAAACCAGGGAAGATTGACTCCTGTCATCAGAAACAAGAAGTTGGTACTGGGATAATAAATCACCTAATAGACCTTGTGCAACACTGTCATATCTCCCATCGGTTCTCCCAAAGGCCTGTTTATGTTTTCTAAAAGTTATTTCCCAGAAGTCCCCTTTCTCCTTCTCCCTTACCCTTACTATGATATTATATAATACCCAAATTCTTTTTTTTTTTTTTTTTTTTTTTTTGAGATGGAGTCTTGCTCTGTCACCCAGGCTGGAGTGCAGTGGCACAATCTCAGCTCACTGCAGCCTCTCTTCCCCAGGTTCCAGTGATTCTCCTACCTCAGCCTCCCAGGTTGCTGGGATTACAGGCATATGCCACCACACCTGGCTAATTTTTTGTATTGTTAGTAGAGATGGAGTTTTTCCATGTTGGCCAGGCTGGTCTCAAACTCCTGACCTCAGGTGATCCTCCTGCCTCAGCCTCCCAAAGTGCTGGGATTACAAGTGTGAGCCACCGCACCTGGCCATAAGCCCCAAATTGTAATTGCTCCTTGAGTGATATTTTTCTGTGAACTCTGACTACTTCAGTGAATAAAAATCTACCTTTTCAGGCCGAGCCCGGTGGCTCACGCCTGTAATCCCATCACTTTGGGAGGCCGAGGTGGGCGGATCATCTGAGGTCAGGAGTTCGAGACCAGCCTGACCAACATGGAGAAACCCTGTCCCCATTAAAAATACAAAAAATTAGCCAGGCATGGTGGTGCATGCCTGTAATTCCAGCTACTTGGGAGGCTGAGGCAGGAGAATCGCTTGAACCCGGGAGGTGGAGGTTGTGGTGAGCCAAGATCACACCACTACACTCCAGCCTGGGCAACGAGAGTGAGACTCCGTCTCAAAAAAAGAAAAAAAAGAAAAAATCTACCTTTTCTCCTGCTAATCTGTGTTTTGTTGGTTTAACTTGCAATCCCCTAAATACTGAGCCTAAGAGGGTAGAGGAAAAGTTGTACCTCCTTGACAATAGGAAAACTTCTTCTGTTAAAGATGAATGGTATGGAAGAGGGGAGTGATGGTTGGAGTGAGGACAAGCAAGTAACAAAATGCCCACTTGCACTGAGACAATTTTTTCCTAAATATTTATTAGTTCGTCCTTAAATATTTTGCTTAAGAGAAGTCCTCAAAATGAAAGCAACTACGTCTTCAACATACTGAGCAGAGGAATGGAGACTGCAGCTGAGGAAGCAGGGCCTGAAAAATAAGTGTGGGTTGTGTGACACACACGGGGGACTGGTGAGAGGAGCAATGCACAGTGGCGGAGCGGACACTGAGCAGGCCGTGAGGAGGACAGATTTGTTTGGCTGCATTCAAGGCTGCCTATAGTTCCTGCCCTTTGGGTGCTTATGATGGCAGACGAGCCCTCATGAGGGTGAACCAAAGGAGGGAAGTCACAGGGGACCCTCCCGTCGGCCCCACCTTGCCTGGACAGCCGCTGCAGCCTGAACTTTCTGCCTCACTCCTGCTTTCCCTGTTGCATTGAACTCTGGTGCATCACTCGTTCCTGTTCTTTTTCTTGGGAGAAAAAGTTCTCCTGACATGCAGTGTGTCAAAACCGTACTCGTCTCCCTGACCCGCCTTCCCACCTCCCGCCCCTATGCTCCCTCCTGGCTTCTATTCTCAAATTTCACTGCAGCAGACATCTCTCTCCAGATTTCTTGCCTCCGCAAAGGCCCGTACCATTCCTCAAGCGAAACCATCCTTCTCCCTTTCAGCCTTTCATCTGCATTTCACTCCTTCTGTCTTTCAAACTTCTCACCCACCGGGTTTATTTTATTCTCCTCTGGCGCCAGCCTTCCTTCTTTGTTAGATACTTAGCATTTACAGCCATCTCTAGGCAGATGTGGGGGTCATTCAGTAAGAAGAGAACACATGTTTTGTGTGCTCACTCCGATGGGTGTCTGGCTTATAAAATTGGTGTGGTCCAATTCCTATCCGCCGCCACCATTGTGCTCTGCAAAGAGGTTTACTCTCTCCACTCTGTTCCTGGCCCTGAAGGCCTCCCGTGTTCCACTAGTTCAAACTTCACCTCTCCCATGAGGATTTCCCTCGCTGCATCCTATACCCTCACAGCCTGTAACACACCACTCAACAAATACACAGTTGCATCTAACCAAATGTGACCCTGCATCCATTTTTATGTTTCTGTATATTAATGCATTCTTGTTTCCCCTGCCAGGCTCCATTAGTCTGGTTAGCTTTTGCCCAGGCACAAGGCCTGGTATCAGGAGACGAGAGGATGGTGAAAGGCTCAGAATCCTAGGTGTCCACCACCAGGTGATGGTGGGGTCAGGCATCTCCTTAGGCTGTCTGTGCTCTGTCCCCAGGTGGGGGTGCAGTGGCAGGATCTCGGTTCACTGCAGCCTCCACCTCCTGGCTTCAAGCGATTCGCCTATCTCAGCCTCCTGAGTAGCTGGGACTACAGGCGTGCGCCATCCCATGCAGCTAGCTTTCGCATTTTTAGTAGAGACAGGGTTTCACCATGTTGGCTGGGATGGTCTCGATCTCTTCACTTTGTGATCTGCCCACCTCAGTCTCCCAAAGTGCTGGGATTACAGGCGTGAGCCACCACGCATGGCCTACTTCCACTTTCTTTTGAATGGAGACATCTGCTTTCTTGGAAACATGTGCAATGGTGGGCTAGCAGTAGAAGCACTACTGTAATAGCAAGGTGATCTTGGTCACTTTGCTTCTTAGGACCTCATTAGTCTTATATATAAAATGAAGACGTTAACCTAGCTCAAAGTGCGGTCCCCAGGACTCCTGGGATCCTGACCTCTTTTAGGGGTCAAAAGGGGGCAAACTAGTTGCCTAACAATATTTAGAGCTACCTCCCTCTTTTCACTCTCATTCTATCAGTGTACACTGGAGTTTCTAGAAACCACGTGGTATGTGAAGTCATCCCTCCAATGATGACCCGAAATGAGGTTATTATTGTGATTTTTAATGAATACATTTAAAATATTTTTTTAAATTTCTTAAAAAGCAAACTATATATATATATGCATGTGTGTTTACATATATAGGAAATGTATGCTGATAAAAACATGTTCTTATCACCAATTACCCTCAGTATCTACAAAATGCCTGGCCACAGGAAGCACAATTATTTGTTGAGTCAATTAATGATCTTAAAGATCTAGAAAAATGGTTCAGTGTTTCTCAAACTTTTTGGTCTCAGGACTCCTTTTCACTTAAAAATTATTAGGACCTTAAAGAGCCTTTATTTAGGAACTGTATGAATATATATGTAATATATATTCATACTATATATAATATATATTCATACTATACATATTATATATGTGTGTGTGTGTATATATATAGGAAATGTACGGTGCTATAATACATATATATTCATACTATGTGTATAATATATATTCATACTATATATATATTATATTCATACATTTCCTACGTAAATAAAAGCTCTTTAAGGTCCTAATAATTTTTTTTTTTTGAGATGGAGTCTCACTGTGTCACCAGGCTGGAGTGCAGTAGCACAATCTCAGCTCACTGCAACCTCCACCTCCCGGGTTCCAGCAATTCTCCCGCCTCAGCCTCCCGAGTAACTGGGACTACAGGCGTGCGCCACCATGCCCGGCTACTTTTTGTGTTTTTTAGTAGAGATGGGGTTTCACCAAGCTGGTCTCGAACTCCCAACCTCAGGTGATCCACCCGCCTCAGCCTCCCAAAGTGCTGGGATTACAGGCGTGAGCCACCGCACCCGGCCTAGGTCCTAATAATTTTTAAGTGAAAAGGAGTCCTGAGATCAAAAAAAGTTTGAGAACCACTGAACCATTTTTCTAGATATTTAAGATCATTAATTCCTTCAACAAATAATTGTGCCTCCCGTGGTCAGGCAGTTTGTAGATACCGAGGATAATGTGGTGATAAGAACATGTTCCCTGCTCTGATAGAGTTTTACATTTGGGAGGGAAGAGACAAGTGAATAAATTAACAAGATAATTTCTGAAAGCAGTAGGTTTAATGAAGTCATAAGGCAGGACACATATTCCTGCACAATCTGTGCTCCTGCTCAGATGTCAGTAACACCCCGGAGCTCAACAGCCAGATTCAGCTGGGTCTCCCCAAAAGGCCCCGAGCCCTTTTAGTTGCCCCAAGACGGCGGGGTCGGGGCCTGCCCGCCCCCCGGCGCTGGCGTCAGGTGACGTCGCTGGGCCGCGCCAGCCAATCGCGGGCGGCCGGGGTCTAGGCACCACGGCGGCTGGCGGCCTGCCGGGGGCGCTGTGGCCCGCCGGGCGGCCCCTCAGAGCCGCCATAGCCTCCCGCCTTCCTCAACCCAACGTCTCCGCCGTCCGCTCCGCGGCGCCGCCATGGCTGATGTGGAAGACGGCGAGGAACCCTGTACCCTGGCCTCTCACTCCGGGAGCGCAGGCTCCAAGTCGGGAGGCGACAAGATGTTCTCCCTCAAGAAGTGGAACGCGGTGGCCATGTGGAGCTGGGACGTGGAGTGCGATACGTGCGCCATCTGCAGGGTCCAGGTGATGGGTAAGCGCTGCACGCGAGGCCGGGGCCGCGCTGCGGCCTCTGGGAGCCGACTCCGGGGGTGGGAAGGGACGGGCGCCCGCCGGAAGCCTCGGAAAGTCCCCTGCCTCGGGGAGTGGGTGGAAGTCGCCCTACCCGGGCGTTGGGGGAACGTGGAGCCACGCTCAGGCTACGGCTCCTGAGGGCTGCGGCCGCTGCCTGGGGCTGCGGGGTCGTGCGACAGGCGCCCGGCGCCGGGCGGCTGGTGTTCTAGGGAGAGAGACGGGCAATAAACGGAGGTGAACGGTGAACAAGGTAATTTCAGGTAGTTATGGGTGTGACTAAGAGAATAAAACCGGGTGATTGTTGGAAACTAGCAAGAAACGCCTTGGTTTATGTGGCCAGCCGCAGCCCCTGCTCTAAAAGCTCGTGGCAAGGTGGGTCAGGGTAAATTAGGCCGTCATTCAGCAGTGAACTTTAATGGTCTTGGTCACCACCAAAGTGATGTTCTGGAGTCATCTTCCACGAAACGATACCCTTAGTTCTCCTGGAGAGGCGCAGGGAAGTGTTCTCAGCTTTTGCAGTTCCAGATTAGTTTACCGCCGCTCTTCGAATGGCTTTTAAATCTGGATTGATCTAAGACGGGTCAGATAGCACTAGCGTGGCTTGAAGGGGAAAGTATGGTTCAAGAATACCTAAGTTTCATGGGAGCTGAGGAATGTAAGCCCTTTATTCAGGAACATAAAACTTCACCTCCATCACAACCCCCTCTCCATCATCAGATGCCATTTCCTGGAAAAAATACTGCCCTACTCTGAATCATGCCTTTGTGGAGAACTTTCTTACAAATATATCTTCTTTCTGTGATATTTTGAGCTAAAATATTGGACCAAGCGAAACGTTTCAGAACAGCTTAATCTCATGTATTATATGGTTCTGAGATCTCAGACCACTTTGAAAAGCAAGTGCTATTTAAATGCAAGTTGTGTTTTTAGATAGGGCATTTAAAATCACTTTGAGAGCATCTTCAGTGGAGTTCTTTATTGAGAATAAAGAAAACTGGCATTTCTGTAGTTTGAAAACTGACTTGTCCTGAAGAGTGAGAGATTTGGAGAACATAAGGAGAATTGCTCTCCTTAAAGGGGATGAGACTTTAAACCTACCAGAATCAAGAGATTTCTCAATATGTGCTCTTTCGTCTTTTATTTGTAAGGGCTTGTTTCAAAGAGGATTTACAGTTGTATTCAGACATTTTTATCTTTTACTTTTGAAAGACTTTGATATTAGACATGACCCACTTATTTTACATGGATCACTTGAGCCCAGGAGTTTGAGACCAGCCTAGGCAACATCTCAAGATCCTGTCTCTACAATTAAAAAATTGACCAGGCATGGTGGCCTCCAGCTACTCTGGAGGCTGAGGTGGGAGGATCCCTTGAGCCCAGGAGGTTGAGGCTACAGTGAGCCTTGTTCCTGACACTGCTTCCATACTCCAGCCTGGATGACAGAATGAGATCCTGTCTCAAAAGCAAACAAAACATATTAGGTTTTAAAAGTATCTAGTTCATTGGCCAGCAGTATAGCCGCTCCCGGCCCCCTTTAGGAATCATAATTTCCAGTTTGGGAAGCATTTTTAGCTGATCCAGGAGACTCTTGCTAAAAATTTTATCTCCTAAATACATTTCCTTTAGTTTAAAGGAAACTGAACTTTCACTTAGTTCCTTTTCAGTTTAAAAATAATGTTCTCAAAGGATATTTTTAAAAGATTTCTCTCTCAAAAAGCTATTTCCTCCCCCAAGGAAAAACATGTGAAGAGTGAGTGTAAATGTATAACCTGAAATAATGATTGAAACTTTGCAACAAATAAACTTTACTGAGATATTTAAAGTAGGTCAAAGTATAGGCTATAAATGACACATTTAATCAGAAACGTTCTAATTATAGGAAGTATTCTGCTACCACAGGATCAGTGTTGCATATTTACAGCAGCTGTACTTTGGGTTCAGGAAAGTATTCTAGACTACACCTTTGTATTTTGTTTATGAGGTGTTAAAACCCACTTAGAGGTCAGGTGACAGCAGAAGGAAATTTTTTTTCCAGACTTCCTAGTACTTACCCTAGCATCATTCTAAAAGGTGTTACTGTTATTGTACTCCTTAGAAATGTGCTGTTTTGGCTGGGTGTGGTGGATCACAAGGTCAGGATTTTGAGACTAGCCTGACCAACATGGAGAAACCCTGTTTCTACTAAATATAT
Organism: Cacajao melanocephalus; assembly: GCA_963573385.1. NCBI lineage: Eukaryota > Metazoa > Chordata > Mammalia > Primates > Pitheciidae > Cacajao > Cacajao melanocephalus. The sequence goes on from CAUYLG010067436.1 coordinate 10,203, forward strand.
AAAATTAGCCGGGCATGGTGGTGCATGCCTGTAATCCCAGCTACTCGGAAGGCTGAGGCAGGAGAATCGCTTGAACCCGGAGGCAGAGGTTGCGGTGAGCCGAGATCACGCCAATGCACTCCAGCCTGGGCAACAAGAGCAAAACTTCATCTCCAGAAACAAAAAAAGAAATGTGCTGTTTTAGATACTAGGAAGATCATTAAGGCATTTTTTTTCTTTTATCTGAAACTTTAGGAATTTGTGTAGATTTTGGTCAATTTTGATAGTCTACATCAAAGCTATAAGCATAGTTTAGAGATTTCTAGATTCAGCAACAAGAACCCACTTAGTTCCCTTTCCTTAATATTTGAATTTATCCACTTGTGATTTATTACACTTTCTGCTCCAGAGATTTGCCTGTCAGCCCATTCTGATGTGGATGACACTCATCTTGTTTTCCACTCTCCTCCCTTCATTCATAAAGGAGTGATGATTGCACAGTGAGCAAGTTCTGATGAAGAGGGGAACAGGTTTGCTAGTACAGCCAGTTGTAGTAGCCAGAGTAACCCTTCATGACTCTGTCACCTTGGATATTTCATGTAACTTTTTGGAGCCTTATTTTCCTAATTTGTAAAGAGGCAGTTGGGATCACCAACCTTAATATTAAAACTCTGATTGCACAGAACTAGAGCCAGATACAGGTAGCATGTCTTCACCGTTATGTCACAACCCTCATGATATTTAGTTGTTTGTCTACGTCCACATTTGCTGGTGAGCCCCTTGAAACCCAGCCTTGGTCATTTTGGTGTCCCCAGTGCATAACTCCTTGCATGGAGTAGATAGTAATTGTGGGATTGAAGAAAACCTCAGGAGGCAGTGGTTGTTTTTAATACACACTGAAGAGACCAGGGCGGTGGTGTTTTTTTAAGGGTAAGAGCATGTGGAGAGGAGCAAACAAATGCCTGAGCAGAATCCAGCGTTAAGAAGAGAAACAGGCTTCAACTCCACCGTGTTTCTATTTTTACAGAATTATTTTTCTCCTATTTATGTTAAAAACTTTTCTGTGGGTTTGAACTTCCTTTTACCCAGCACTGACTCCTCTTCTAGCTAGTGAATGAGTCCATTTTTGGTCCCTAAAATATTCTGTATTACTTTTTTCATTAAGCTGATAATAGTATTCCAGATTGAATTTTGAAAACTTCTAGTACAGCCTTTAGGATCTCATTTTTAGTATTTATACCTACTCCACTATATTAGAAGTTACTGTAAGCTCACTGGGCATGCTCATGGGTGGTTTATTTTCAAGACACCTATTTAAATAAGCCATGCATATATGTTAATATTTGTTTATGTATACATCAAGAAACTCTAGAAGGACACCCAAGAAACCAATAACAAAGTAATTTATTAAAATACTTTACCATTGTTGGGTAAATGCTTTGGACTCAGACTTACCTGTAAAGGAAGAATTTTCTTTCCTTCTTTCTTTCTTTCTTTCTTTTTTTAAAAAAAAGACTTTTATTTTAAGTTCATGGGTACAAGTGCAGGTTTGTTACATAGGTAAACTTGTGTCACAGGCGTTTGTTGTACAGATTATTTCATCACCCAGGTATTAAGCCTAGTACCCATTAGTTATTTTTCCTGATCCTCTCCACACTCAGAAAGGCCCCAGTTTGTGTTGTTCCCTGCTGTATGTCCATGTGTTCTCATCATTTAGCTCCCAAGCATTTTCTTACAAAGAAACAACACTTAGTATTCAGGAGTATCAAGTATTTACTTATTTTATCTATAAAATTCTCACCAGTAGGTATCTGCCCCACTTTATATATAAATACCTCACAGTATTGTCTTGTTTTTTACAGATGAGGGAATTGGAGTTTGTAATTGGTCCAAGGCAATGAACCTAATAAATGCCAGTGAAGTGGGATTTAACTGTAACTCTCCTGGGTCCGCAGCCCTTGCTTTCCCCTCTGTGTCTCACTGCCTTCTCGCCAGCCTTGTCTGGATGACCATCAGTAGCAACCTATTGGAAGCATACAAAGCAGTTCGTTTTAAAGTGTCTTAGGGCAGAGAGTAAAAAGTTACTTTTTATGACTTGCTGAAGGAAAACTTCTGTGTCAGTAAGTATGGATGACTTGAAAAATTTGTTTATGGCCAGGCACGATGGCTCACGCTTGTAATCCCAGCACTTTGGGAGGCCGAGGCAGGTGGATCACCTGAGGTCAGAAGTTCGAGACCAGCCTGATGAATATGGTGAAACCCGTCTCTTTAAAAAAAAAAAAAAAAAGCTTGTTTATGAAAGAATTAATTTTTTCTATTTAATTTTTATATGAGATAAATTCACATAGGTCAGAAATTGAGGAAGGTATGTGTTTACCTAGAAGAGTGAAAACTCTCCTTCCCATTCCAAACCCTCCCAGTAAACTTTATTATTGGTTCCTTGGGTATCCTAGTGTTTCTTGATGTATGTATAAACAAATGCTAACATATATACATGGTTTATTTAAAGGGTGTCTTGAAAATAAATTGTCCATGAGCATGCCCAGTAAGCATATAGTAACTTCAAATATAGTAGACTGTGGCATATTTTTCTCTAGTAGTTTTCTCTATTGGCACTATCAGGACATCTTTTCATCAGAGCTTATAAAAATAGAGGCTTTGTTAACCCTTGTGAAATTGCTCCCGGTTATAGTAAATTAGTAGAATGCCTTGTACTTTATTCCTCTTTAATTAGTTATGTTCAGATAAGAAATTAATAGTATGAGTCTTTAACGCCATCTCTAACCCTTAGGGCTTTTATTTGACTTTGAAGTGTCTGGTTTTTAAAAATTGCATTCTGAGCATCAGAATGAGAATTGCTATTTGTTTACTTTTAGATGCCTGTCTTAGATGTCAAGCTGAAAACAAACAAGAGGACTGTGTTGGTATGTTGTAATTTCTTTCTCTTGCTTTTTCAACTGAAGGTTTTCTCAGTAGGGATGTTTGAATTTGCAATTAAGATTGACTTTATCAATACACAAAAATAAACTGTAAAGCCGTGATCCATTATTAATATAAAATATGTTGGTTCTCAAAAGACTTTAATGGAATGACCCTGCAAATCCTTTTATTGCTATAATTAAGAAGAATTGATTATATATTCCAGACATGATCATAATAAACATTTTGGTAATCAAAAATGAAATAATTATTTTCTATTAAGAAAATTATAAAACCAGAAATTGATCAAAACATTATTTGAATTTTGGCTCTGTTGTAGGTCACTTTTGGTTCTAATAAGGCATTTCACTTTTATATACTTTTATATACAGTATTTTAACTTTAAAACCAAAGTAGAAAAAATTCTAAGCCTCAAGTATTTTTTTGGAATGCTGGTTGCATATCAAATTTTCTTTAGAGTCTTACACTACAAAAGTTGTCTTAGGCTAAATATTTTAGGCAGTTGAAAGATTTTTGTGCCCTAGTTCTTGAGGTGATTATGTCTAGATTGCTATCTAAACATGTTTACAGATTTTCTTAGAATAAAAGATTAGCTTTGTATTTTGTGTTTGCCTGGTGTGCATAGAACACATAGAACTTCTTAATATTGATTCATGCAGTTTTGATCCAGTTCTTCCTCCTGAAACACTTAGAATGTTTCACCCTTGCTTCTTACCCTCTGTAGCCAATTTTCATAGGATTTTTTTTTCTTTTTTTCCTCCCATTTCATTTAATCTTTTTCTCTTGTCATCAGCTCAGTTGGTCAAGCAAGGGACAGATGAATCTCAAATTTGAGATTGCATTTCAGATTGTGGATGATTTCCCTTGTTTTAAAGTTTTTCTTTCATGCTGCTTGTTTAAAAGTATTAACTTGGGAATTGTGAGGGGCACTTTCTTTGATCACAGAGAGACCTCTCTCTCAAGCCAGCCACTTTGAAAATTTCATCGTCACGTGAATTGCACTGGTTATGGATGACTTAACACAGTTCATCACTTCTAGAAAACAGCTCAGCTCAGTAGATGCACAACTGTGCTTAGAAGCATGTCATTGATGATAGCCTACTGCATACTAAAAACATTTACAACTCATTCTATCTTGGTAAATAAAAATTGGAAGAAGATTTTTCCGTGAAATAAAAAAGCCCAGAAGATCTCTAACATCAGTGCATGACTGAGAAGGTCAGATCTAGGGAAAGTTCAAGTCCTTTCATCTCCTAACTTCATGAAGACACAGCATGTGGAGCTATGTAGAACTAGGGCTCATCACGTCACCCATAGATTCTAGAACAGGGATGGAAAGGCTTTCAAACAGTGACTTATCTTACGTCTCTGTGTAACTTACACATTTAAGTTTCTGTTTCTTTATAGATAGAAAAACATCATTTTGGCCAATTAACTATCTTTTTTCAAGATTATTATTTGTAATACAAAATAAGCTATAATTTTGAGTTGAGTTTTTTAATTGAAATATGTAATGTTAGCTCTTCTTTTTCTTTCTTTCAGTGGTCTGGGGAGAATGTAATCATTCCTTCCACAACTGCTGCATGTCCCTGTGGGTGAAACAGAACAATCGCTGCCCTCTCTGCCAGCAGGACTGGGTGGTTCAAAGAATTGGCAAATGAAGTGGTTGGAAGGTTTCTTAGTGCAGTTGTTCAGAGCCCTGGTGGATCTTGTTATCACATGCCCTAAAAAGGCTAGAACACTCCAGGGGATTAATTCTTCAAATAGGAGTCGATGGATCTGTGGTCCTTTGGGACTCGTCAAAGACTTGGTTTAGCATTTTGTCAGTTTTATTTTCAGAAATTCTCTGCAATTAAGAAGATAATTTATTAAAGATGATCCTTCCTACCTCTGTGGTGTGTGTCGCACACACAGCTTAGAAGTGCTATAAAAAAGGAGAGAACTTCAGATTGAATCACCTTTATAATTTACCCATTTCTATACAACCGGCTGTGGAAGCAATTTCATTCAGAAAACTTTGCATGCTTATGGTTGATCAGTTAAAAAAGAATGTTACAGTAACAAAGTGCAGTTTAAAATCCAACTTCTATTAATTTGTTCCTAATATGTATTTTTGGCAGTAATAGAGAGCAGTCTATGAAATCTTGATGTGATATGAGGATTTTAAGTTAGGGCCAGTGAACAGGATAAATAAAATTTAACTTTTGGGCATATGGAATTTTGATTGTCTTTTAAGTTATTATTCTCTATCATTGATTCATCAAGAAAACGTAGATCTGCACTCACCTTGCTGTTCAATCATGAGTGGTAAAGGACAGAAGTATTTTCTAGTTCTGGAGATGATGTAATTTTTTTTTTTTTTTTAGGTGAAGTGTCTTTCTGTCACCCAGGCTGGAGTGCAGTGGCACAGTGCCGGCTCGCTGCAACCTCCGCCTCCTGGGTTCAAGTGATTCTTCTGCCTCAGCCTCCTGAGTAGCTGGGATTACAGGCAAGTGCCACCACACCCGGCTAATTTTTGTATTTTTTGTAGAGATGGGGTTTCCCCATGTTGGCCAGGCTAGTCTCGAACTCTTGACCTCAGGTGATTCCCCCCAACCTTGGCTTCCCTAAGTGCTGGGATTACACAGCCACCATGCCAAGCTCAGATGATGTAATTAAACTGTGTTTTAGGTAACATGGTAATGAGGGAAAATTTTGATCCAATGGTTTATCACACAATGTTTTAATAAATGGTTTATTCTGTTTACCTTATTTGAATTGTCATTATAATGTTATTTGCAACCTTAAACTTAATAAACTAATTTGTCAAGGAAATACTTTCATTTAATTTGAAAATATTCATATTCATTTACACTTTCATTTCACAGCAATAAAATTTAAGGTTTATTACCTAGAGACAGTACAAGAAAATACTAAATTTTATCGAACTCATTCACACTGAGGGGAGGTTATTTAGTAACAAACAATGGACCACAAGTTCATTTTGAATTCTGTAGTACAGGCTACTGATAGGAATTTAAGCAAAAACCTTAGAATCTTAACTATTCACATCTGCAGATTCAGTTTGCCATTCTGAATTTTTCAATCTAAGGGATGTGGATACATAAAAGAATGTTTAAAAAGGTAACAGAATTATGTATGCTTTTGTATGAGCTACTTTTTATTCACATTTCTCTGGAAATTTTTGCTTTATATTTTTTCACAGTTATCTTTCTAGCTACTGAAAAAATTATACAGATATCTTTGGCCATTTGAATGCTTATCATTCAAATGTGCAGTGAACTATTTTAGAAACTTTCTGTTTGACCTTTTTGGGAGGTTTCATCCTTAAAATGTGAACCAAATCCATGTCTTTGCAGTGAAGAGGAAAGCAGTAGGATGTCAGGTTACTTTAGGCAGTGTGATGGTGTGTAAGTGAAATGTGGAGGATCATGGCAACAATTTGATTTTCCACACAGCAAAACCACAGTCCCACCACCTAACAGAGCTCTGTTTATGCTACACATGCGCATCCGAGGGAAGGGGAGGCGCTGTGACAAAGTAGCGCTGATGATGCAGCTCATCGGCATAGCCCTCCGAAAGTTTAATACGTGCTCATCAGAAGGAACATGCAGGGACAATTTTGGGTTCCAACACAAAAGTTAAGCATCAAACAGGTTTTTCTTTCCATTTGATTAAATGATGCTGAATTTTATTTTACTTGTCCATTAGAAACAAAGGTTATCTTTTACTATTTAATTTTCCATCAGTGCAAATTATGTTACTGTATTACAGCTGAACAATATCAGTAAATCTTACTCTGTCAGTCCTTTTGCTTCCTTTTTTTTTTTTTTTTTTTTTTTGAGATGAAGTCTTGCTCTGTCACCAGACTGGAGTGCAGTGGCGCAATCTTGGCTCAGTGCAACCTCTGCCTCCTGGGTTCGAGCAATTCTCCTGCCTCAGCCTCCTGAGTAGCTGCGATTACAGGCACACACCACCACACCCAGCTAATTTTTGTATTTTTAGTAGAGACGGGGTTTCACCATGTTGATCAGGCTGGTCTCGAACTCTTGACCTCAAGTGATCCACCCACCTCAGCCTCCCAAAATGTCGGGATTACAGGCGTGAGCCACTGTGCCTGGCCCAGACTTTGTTTTTTTAAAAAAAATTTAAAGAATAAAATATTACTGATTTGGCTATAAGGAAAATTGGAATTAAAGTATTAAAGTACAAATGTATTTTAAATTGTAATCTATTTTGTATTGAACATTTGAGTAGTATAACAAAATACTGAGAAAATGTTTGCATGGAAGTTCCTGTTTTCCATCTTTAAGTCATTCCATTTCTGCCATCATTAGGTTTTGTTCAGCAAAATACGTCTTACAGGGAAAGTATTTTCTTTGCATTTTGGTACTCTTTCTTAGTGGCAGCAAAGCCAGGATACCTGGATTTGAATCCTAGCCCCACCATTTATGTGATTTTAGGCAAGTTACTTCATCTCTCCATACCTCAATTTCTTCATATGCAAGGTAGATGATAATAACAATATAATAATACTTGGCTGGGCACAGTGGCTCACGCCTGTAATCCCAGCACTTTAGGAGGCCAAGTCAGGAGGATCACTTGAGTCCAGGAGTTTGAGACCAGCCTGGGCAACATAGTAAGACCTCGTCTCTACAGAAAATGAAAACAAAATTAGTGGATGTGGTGGTGGGCACCTGTTATTCCAGCTACTCAGAAGGCTGAGGTGGGAGGATCACTTAAGCCTAGGAGGTCAAGGCTGGAGTGAGCCCTGATTGCACCACTGTACTCCATCCTGGGTGACAGAGCAAGATTTTGTCTCAAAAAATAAAAAATAATAGTTACCTCTTTAGATTTTTTTGAGGATTGAGGACTAAATATGTAAACTTAGAGCAGTATCTAGCACATGGTTAAGTGCAACTATTACTGTTTTGTTTTAGTCATTTTTAGAAGCACCTTTAATAGAAGTGTTAATTTTAAAATAATATGTTTTCAGTTATGGAGTAAAACACTCCTAACTGTTCTTAATAAAAATTTTATAATAAAAAGTTAATTGTTGTAAACATGATTAGATTACTTGCAGCACTATGTTCTTGTGAATAATGGTAGTAAGGCCTCAATAGCTTACATTTTGCTTATCCTTCAGTCAACATGATTTTCAGATTTTATTTTTAATAATTTTTTTTCATATTTTTTGTGACAGGGTCTCTATCTGTCACCAAGGTTGGGGTGCAGTGGCATGATCACAGCTCACTGCAGCCTCAACCTGCCAGGCTCAAGCAGTCCTCCTACCTCAGCCTCTCAAGTAGCTGGAACTACAGTTGCATACCACTACACCCAGCTGATTTTTTTATTTTTTGTAGGGATGGGATTTCCCCTATGTTGCCCAGGCTGGAGTTGAACTCCCAAGTTCCCAAGCGATCCTCCCACCTCGGCCTCCTAAAGTGCTGAGATTACAGGCATGAGCCACCATACTCAGCCAAGATTTTATATTCAGGTTTTGATGAGGTCTCATTTTAATTTTAGGTTTTCCATCTTGGTAGAAATATTTCATTGGAATCTTAGAAATATGAATATAAAAATAAATTTTTTGCCTAGTTGATTTTGGGACTCTTCATATGGCTTAGGAAATTAACCATTTTCTATTAAGTTGGTGCAAAAGTAATGCTGTAAACCATTACTTATATGAATACAACCCTCAGTTTTCATTTTCATAGCCTTTCAGAGCAGGAGTAAGCTTTGCAATCAACCTGTTGCTTTCTCTTATCTATATACTTGGTAAATCTGAGACAGTGGTTGGAACAGAATCTGCTTTTCCTGTATTGGTTACAAGCAAGCACTTTCCCTGGGTGAGTGTAGCTGCAGGATAGCATAGAATTAAGACTATAGTTTCAGAGTCAGCCCAGCTTGAAATCTTGGTTCCATCATTTACTAGCTGTGTGATCTTGCACAAAATCCTTAACTTCCCTGTACCTATTTCCTCAGCTAAAATGGGATAACATTGTTATCTACCTCATAGAGTTGTTATGAAGATATTAAATAAATGCATTTTAACTTCAAGAACAGTGCTTGAAACAGTAAGCACTCAACAAATGTCAGCCATTATTATAGATCACTACTGATGCTGCTGATCTCTTTGCCTTAATTATAGAATAGCCTTTAACAAAGAAATATTGTTCTCCCAACTTGTTCCCAAAGCTTTTTTTAAAAAAAAAGAAAAGAAAAGGAAAAAAAGGAATATTGTTTGCAGAGATAATTCTTGTAAGAATTATGTTTGTGTGCAGCTACAATCTGTAAAAAAATTGCCAACATGAGTTTTCAGGAGAGTGGTTTGTAACCTTTTTTTTTTTTTTAACCATCCCACATTCCCATCGGCAGCGATGGGTTCTTCCACAGTGGTTCCCAAAGAAGTGTGTGTGTACCAAGCAGGGCAGGGAATAGGGTTAGAGAAAACTGCTCAAGCCGATTGCAGTGGCACACACCTGCAGTCTCAGCTATTTGGGAGGCTGAGGCAGGAGGATTGCTTGAGGCCAGGAGCATAAGGCCGTAGTGCATGATGGTCATGCCTATAAATAGCTACTGAACTCCGGGCTGGGCAACACAGCGAGACGCCATCTTTAAACAAAACAAAATGAAAAGAAAAACAAAAAAATGGCCCAGATGAAAATCTTGCTCAAAAATTCTTTTTTTCAGCACAGGTGAAGTGTTCAATGCTGTTTGCATTTTATCCTAGCCTCTAAGGAGATGTCTACAACTATGTGAACTTATTGGGATTTAAACTCTGTAGTAGTCATCCTTATACCTTCATTGCCATACTAACTAGCTCTGCTTTTTCTACTTTTACAGAAATTATACATTTTTAATGTTATATATTTATAATATAAGTTTATTGCATGCCTGTTATATATGGGGCTTCACCATAAAGACAGAAAGAATTTTAATAAAAATAAGTCTACTTTCTTCAAAGACTGCAGGGTCTGTTAGGGAATATTAGCTTTACACAGAATTGTAAAGTGTTGACCTAAGAGAAGTAGAAGAGAGAAACCATGTTCTGCTCCTGCATTACACTATATGTGACTACAAGACCCATTTCTTGTGTGGATTATAAAAACCTGTTTCTATTGTATTTAACAACAGGTGGTAAGTGGTATGTATGTGCCCTCTCTATAGGACAAGTGGGTCCTGGGGGTCTGCCCACTGATAAAAAGACCCTATTAAGGAAGAAAATAACATAATTATTTCTTTATGTGTATAGATCTGTGTTGTCTAATAGTATAGCCACTAGTAACATGTAGCTATTTAAAATTTAATTAATTATAATGAAATTAAAAGTTCAGTCCTATGATTATACTAGCCACATTTCAAGGGCTTAGTAGTTACATATGGATAGTGGCTTTCATATTGGATATTACAGAAGAACATTCCCTTCAGTGAAGAAAATCTGTTGGAAAGCACTATGTAGATGGTCCATTGTATTCTATCAGAATTTCAGAATCACGGACACCTCAGTGATATATTAAAATCTGTCTTAAATGACCTTCCGCATACCTTCAAAAGATTATCTCTTGAAACTATAATATTGAACATGAGCCTCTACTAATCACATCTTATCCTTAACAAAAGGAAAGAAGTATATGTTTTTGAACCTTTAGCTGCCAAATTCATTGGACAGTTTAAATTTGTCAGGACAAATAATATAGGATGACTCACCCTATATTATCTGCCACAATTGGTATTAACAACAATCGCTGATACTTGGATAGTTGCTGCTACATATATTTACTTTTCAGAGCCTCTTAAAATAGGAATCTTAGAGATTATCTTCAATATGACATCTTCATGTTTATATTTTTGAATATGCCAACTTGTAAAGCAAAGTTTTTTTTTTTTAATGGGCCTTTATGGACACATACCCATTATGACACATAAAGAATGTGCCTACATGACACAAATTTAGATAGTCCTTAAATTATACATCTCAAAATATAACTACATATGAAAAAAAGTATGATGTTACATAAGCTGTAACACCGCTTTCAGGTATTTTCCAAAGTCGAATTTTATGCTGAGGTTCTAGAGAGTAACTCTTCTTTGTATTTTGAGACTCCGAATTGAAATAGCATATGGAGGATTTTACATATAAAATGGTTGCTTCTATTCTTGTCCTGACAAATTTAAACTGTTTGGAAAGCTCTAAATCCAATGTTCTTATCCAGGTGTGGAGGCTCACACCTGTAATCCCAGCTACTCAGGAGGCTCTGGTGGGAGGATCACTTGAGGCCAGGAGTTTGAGACAAGCCTGGGCAACATAGGGAGACCCTGTCCCCATCTCTAAAAAATGAATGAATGAATAAACAAATAAATCTAATGCTCTTACCAAGCAATTTTATTTCTACCACTGCTTGCTCGATGTCTCTACAACATTTAGCTTCTCTATTAAAGAATGTGGTCAGTCAACAGAATACTGCCTGAGAGGGCCATATCCTCAACAAGATTAAAGAGCTGGATACTGGGCAAAAGAATTGAAAAGATATTTCACAGAAGGAGATGTCTAAATAGGCAGTTGCCAGCATGCCTCACCAGAAAATCAAATTAAAATCACAATGAAACAGCACTATATACCACCCTAGAATAGCTCAAATTAAAAAGACTGATAACACTAAGTACTGGTGAAGATGTAGAGGAATTGGAACTCTTTTATTCATTGCTGGTGGGAATGAAATGTGGAATAGCCACTTTGGAAAATAGGCAGTTATTTTTTAAAGTTAAATGTATTCTTAATCCTATGGTTTCTTCTACCCTATGATCTATTCTTAGGTATTTACTCAAGAAAAATGAAAATAAGGGTATGGTGGCTTATGCCTGTAATCCCAGCACTTTGGGAGGCCAAGGTGGGTGGATCATGAGGTCAAGAGATTGAGACCATCCTGGTCAACATGGTAAAACCCCATCTCTACTAAAAATACAAAAATTAGCCAGGCGTGGTGGCATGTGCCTGTAATCCCAGCTACTCAGGAGGCTGAGGCCGGAGAATCTCTTGAACCAGGGAGTCAGAGGTTGCAGTGAGCTGAGATCATGCCACTGCACTCCAGCCTGGATGACAAAGTGAGACTGTCTCAAAAAAACAATTTTTTTTTAATAAAAAAGAAAATATACATCCACAAAAAGACTTACCAAACAAACTTCAAAGCTGCTTTTTAAAAGTTCATATTTATAATAATAGCCAACCTGGAAACAACCCAAATGTTCATCAACAGAATAATGATATATTCATAGAATGGAACACTACTCAGCATTTAAAAAAAAATTGGCAAGCACGGTGGCTCACACCTATAATCCCAAGCACTTTGGAAGGCTGAGGTGGGCAGTTCACTTAAGGTCAGGAGTTCGAGACCAGCCTGGCTAACATGGTAAAACCTTGTCCCTACTAAAATTGCAAAAATTAGCCAGGTGTAGTGGTGTGTGCCTGTGATCCCAGCTACTCAGGAGGCTGAGGCAGGAGAATCTCTTGAACCCAGGAGCCAGAGGTCGCAGTGAACCGAGATTGCACCACTACACTCCAGCCTGCGCGACAGAGCAAGACTTCATCTCAAAAAGAGAAAAAGGAGGAAAAACTGATGCAGGCGACAGCATGGCTGAATCTCAAAAGATTATGTTGAGCAAAAGAATCCAGGCACAAAAGACTACTTAAGTGTATGATTCTGCTCACATGAAGTTTGAGAACAGGTAAAATTAATCTACAGGGATAGAAATCAAAATGAATGCCTCTCACCCAGGGGTTATTGACTGGAAAAGGGCATGGGGAAGAACTCAGCAGTGAGGGAAACGTTCCCTCTCTTGATTTGAGTGATTACATGAATGTATACATTTTACAAAGCTCATTAAACTGCACATGTAGGATTTGTACATTTTACTCTATGTAAAACTAACCTGAATTTTTTTTAAAAGAGAGATGTGGCTATTATTTTTTAAGACCATAACCAATACTCTTTTACATTTGCTACTAAATGGAAAATATAAGAAAATGCATTAATGGTGTTCTATTTGTCTTATTGTTCAACTCTTCAAGAAATCACTCAAATCAAAATAATTGTGTTTCTCATCCTGTTCTGGTCTCCTGTGGCGGTAACCTGAGAAAGCTCCTTGGAATTCGTTAGAAGCGCCACACTTTCAAGAAGTTTCTCAAAACGCAGAAGAAATAAGTAATGGAAGAAGTGATCTTTTTAAAGGGAAAATGTTTTATTAATTCCATCTCTCTTCTAGAATATTTTTTAGGGCTTTAAATGTACAAAATCTTGGCGCTTCCCCCAATTAGAAGATGAAAATTTTAGTGTAGCCTGAACTTCCTCACTCAACTCTAAACTCCCACTTTTCCGACAGCACGCTTAGATCCTCTTAAGGATAAAATATATGGGCTTGGATTCTTCCCATACTTCATGCTTCAAATAGCCCTTGATGACCCTGAGGCCGAAGTGCTGTGCTTCAGTCAAACGACAGTCCAGAACTGAAGTTTTGTGAGTGCATAAGTCACCCTAATAAAGCATAGGAGCTCTGGAATCCTCCAAACTTCACCACTCCCTGCTGTTAGGTCCTTAAGGTGAATGCAAAGTGGAAGGAGCTACTTTCAAAGTCCTTGAGGCAGTCTCCACCCTTAGCTCTCAAACCTACCAACTAACCCAGCAAAGTTCAGGGGGCCTCAGATTAGCCCAACCCTCTGCCAGCTACGCGTTCACAGACCAGGGACAGGGCCCAGTGGTGTTCCTAAGAACTCCTTCAAATCAGCGGTAGCCCAGTGGAAGCTGAAGGATCCCGGATCAGGATCCACCGTGCGTGGCAAGGCCAGCAGCACCCCTCCCTGCCCCCAACACTGTCCACCACCATCTGCTTTAAGTCCAGCAATCTCATCCTGCCCTTCATCCTAGATACCTCAACACAAGAAACCCAGATTTCCAGCTCACCTCAGATTCTCTGAACTCTAACTCCAAGTCGTTCTTTACATTCTCTTTTATTCCTCCAACTCCTACCCCTCCCTGACTTCTGAAACTAGTCCTCTGTGCCCTCCAGTATTTACACCAACAAAATTTCCTCCATCCTCTTCCCTTCCCTACAAATTCCCTCCATTTTGTTTTCCCCTAAAACCTGGTTCTCCCCTGAGGACACTGTTTCTTCTACAACCTTCCTACTCCCCTCATCCAACTGGACCTGGCAACATGCAAGATGCCTTCATTTCTCTTCACTGCTGGTCTCCCTCCTTCCCTAAAAACACCCAGCTTTGAATGTCATGTCACTGGACTTCAGCACTCACCATATCTTCTTGTGGTCCCACAAGTCACTCCCTGAGTCGCTAGCTCCCAGCTCTCCATCACTACTCTTGACAATTCTTGGCGATTTCAATAACCCTATGGCTGATGCTTCTGCTACCCTGGCCTCTCCATCCCCTGATCTCATTTCCTCCAGTGATGTGCTCTCCACCCTGCCTTGACTGCCACTCACTCCAGTGGTCATACCCTTGAGCAAGACTCCTCAAGAGTAGCTTACACTAGCTGCCTCCAATTCACTGATTCTCTGTTGAACTGACTCTCACGAGGTTTCTATCCCACCACTTCCTAGAAACCGCTCCTGTCAAGCATCCTAGCGACCTCCAAGTTGTTAAATTCACTGGCCAGTTCTCAGTCCTTATCCCACTTGACCTCTCAGCAGCATTTGCCATAGTGGATCACTCTTTCCTCCTTGACACTCTCTTCCCTTGGCATCCAGGATCCACCTGCTGCTGGCTCCCCTAATCCCCACTGCCCTCACCTCCTCAAACTCTAGGGCTCAGTCCTTAGACTTCTCTGCCCTCACCCCAAAGTGATCACATCCAGTCCTGCAGCTCTCATGGCCATTTATATCTGGGGCGACTCCCAGAGTATCTGCGGCCCAGGCCTCTTGCATGGGTTCCAGACCCATAGATCCTGTAGACTCCATTTGGCTGTCCCCCAGGCAGGTCAAATTTAACAGGTACAAGACTGAGCTCTTGATCTTCCCCACACCCTGCTTCTCCAGAGGATTTCCCACCTCTTTTACGAGAAATTTCATCCTTCCAGTTACTCAGGCCCAAAACCTCGGAATCACCCTTTCTTCTTTTCTTTCTGTCACACCCACAGTCCATCCATAAGCAAACTATCTTCCCCTCCCCTGATTTCTCAGCAGGATTACTGCAGCAGCCTCCAGACTGGTTTTTCTGTTTTAACCCTTGCCCCCTTCTGTCTATGATCCTGTTAAAATGTCCATCTGATTGTAGCAGTGCCCTGGTGAAAATTCCAGTGGCTTTCCATCTCACTCAGAAGGAAAACCTAAGTCCTTGCAGTGATCAGTACTGCCTCACTGGACTGCCCTGCGTCCTCTCTGAGGACATTTCCTGCTGCGGGTCCCTCACTCTGGGCCACCCACACTGGCCTTCTTGCTGTTTCCCAAGCTCACCAGGCACTCATTGTCCTGCGGGCTTTGAGCCAGCTGTTCCTTCTCCCCTAAGTGTTCTACCCACAGAAAGTCATGTGGCTCACTCCCTTACCTTCAGGGGGTCTTGATTCTCATCGTTTCCAGTCTTGCCTGATCACCCTATTTAAAAGCAGAGCCTTCTCCCTGATGGATCTCAGCACCTCCCTTCTCCTTCCCTGTTTGACCTTTCTTCACAGCACTCACCATCATCTGTGGTGGGCTGAAACACATGGCCCCAGTATTTTGCAGCTACTCCTGTCAATCTGGGCTAGGCTTGTGACCAGTAGAATGTGGCAGAAATAATGGTGTATCAGCTCCAGAGCCTAGAACAGAAGAGATCTTGCAGCCTCTCTGCCTTCACCCTTTTGGAAAACTGCCCTGAGGCCATCCTGCATTGAGGAAACCTAGGAGGAAAGACTGCAGAGGCTCAACCATCCCAGCTCTCCCAGCTGAGTTCAGCTGCCCACCGATCCCCCAGCTGAATGCAACCATAAGAGTGAGCCCAAGCCAGGTGCAGTGGCTCAGCGCTGTAATCCCAGCACTTTGGCAGGCCGAGGCGGATGGATCACCTGAGCTCCGGAGCTTGAGACCAGCCTGACCAACATGGAGAAACCCTGTCTCCACTAAAAATACAAAATTAGCTGGGCATGGTGGCACATGCCTGTAATCTCAGCTACTTGAGAGGCTGAGGCAGAAGAATCACTTGAATCTGGGACGCGGAGGTTGCGGTGAGCCAAGATCGTGCCATTGCACTCTAGCGTGGATAACAAGAACGAAACGCCATCTCAAAAAAAAAGAGTGAGCCCAGGTGAGACCTGCAAAGATTTGCCTAGTCAAAGCAAATCTGTATATTTGTGGGATAAATGCATAGAATGACTAGACAAATGAAAGGCCAGACAGGCCAGAGCTTTGTGTGACTTTTAGTTAATATGACTTAGTACTCAGTCCTACTTTACGAATTCTCTTTTATACGTCGAAGTCCTTACTTGCAATGTGCTATCAGACATGAGGTGTTTAAGTGTCAGCAACCGAATCTGGTGTTGCATTTTCTCCACCATATCATATGTCAAGGGTCAGGCCTACACTGTATCTGGAAATAAGACTTTCATCTCATTTGCTATTACCAAATGACTCTAATGTTACTATTGTTTATCAAAGTTGGGGTGTTTAAATATTTTGAAATATTTTTTAACATATCTCCCTCTACCCCACCAGCGGACATTTAGCTGGGGTCTACATGCTTGTTAATTTTTTCTTATAATTTCCTTATTCTCTCCACTCTCAATTACTTTTATTCTCCACTGGATGTGAAAAAAAGTCTCTTTAGAAGCGGACTCACTGAAATTTATAGTAAATACTTAATGCTTCTTCATTCCAGAATACAAAGTCTTTTATGTTCTACTAAAAAAACTGACTTTTATCCCCTTGTTTCATTCATCATTATGACCATAAGACTTTTTTTTTCCAAATAATCCCCCACCCAGCCCTCTCCAGTCAGGCTGAGAGTCCTACCCCAGGAGCCAGTGCTTTCCATTCCTCGTCCTGGCTTTGTCCTTATTTTCTCCGCCTCTCAGCAGCATTCAATGCAGTTGGCCACTCTCTCCTTGGCTTTTGTGCTGCCACACTTTCCTCCTTCTCTCCAGCTTCCCTTCTCATTCCTTCTGAGTCTCCCTTACAGGCTATCATCCCTGAATGATAAACGGGGAAGAACCTCAAGCCTCAGTGCTTGTCCGTCTTCCAGTCTCACACCCTCTGTCTCCCCGGGTGGGTTCTTCAATGCCTACGTCAATTATCACCTACTCCCCTATGGCTCCCAAATGTGCCTCTCCCTCCAGACCTCTCCTCTCAACTCCAGACCCTTCTATCCCACTGACCACCTAACATCACCACTTGGACATCTCACAGGCACCCCAAATGCTGCATGTTCCAAACTGAACGCCTTCTTCCAGGCTTTCCCCGTCTTGGTGAATGACATGACCATCCTCCAGCTCTCCTGAGCCTGGACTCACCCCTTCATCTCCTTCTACCTCATCCTCCATAATCACCAACTCCTGACCATTTTGCCTTCTGAATAGCTTAAGATTCCTGATTCCTTCTGCTTTGTCTCATCTCGACTGCCAGCATCATGACTACCAGGCTGCTGCAGTACCCTCTCACCCGGACTTCCTGTGCCCACTCTATTCATTCAGCAGCAGCCAGTGGCGTCTTTGAAACACAAACATAACCAAATCACATGGCTAAACACTCTAGTGCTCTCCCATTGTTCATAAGAGAGAGGCCAAATCCTTAAAAGGATGGCTTGACTGATAACAGTGCAGGAGTTGTGCTCGTCATCATCCTGATTCTTCTCAGACACTTTCTCTGACTTTCACCTTCTCAGATCTATATCTCCAGGGGCTCACCCCATGCAAACTCTGCAAATGACATTTCCCAGCCTCCCTTGCTTCTGACCAGGCTCTGCCAATGAGGAAAGACACCAGGGCATCTCTCCCCAACTCGCTCAGCTGCATGTGTGACCTCTGGGAGTGGCTGCAGCTCCGATCTTTCAGATCCCACGTGGCAGCCTCTCCTGTGGTCCCAGCTCCTACCAGAAAGCCCCTTTATTACTTTCCCGTGGCTGCCATAATGAATTATCACAAATTATTTTTGAAAAACCAACAAGGTTCTGTTCGTTTTCTTGTTTGTTTTGAGACAGAGTCTTGCCCTCCTGCCCAGGCTGGAGTGCAGCAGTGCGATCTCGGCTCACTGCAACCTCTGCCTCCCAGGTTCAAGCAATTCTCCTGCCTCAGCCTCCCGAGTAGCTGGGATTACAAGCGCTCGCTGCCATGCCCAGCTAATTTTTGTATTTTTGGTAGAGACGAGGTTTCACCATGTTGGCCAGGCTGATCTCAAAAAATCCCCCTGCCTCGACTTCCCAAAGTGCTGGAATGACAGTGTGGTTAAAGGCTGTTCTAGAGGTAGGTATCAAATCTAACAGGCGTTGAACAATTCATTTTCCCGCTTTCAGGAAATGTCAGTTGAAAACCACTCACTTTTCAGACCTGGTGCGGTGGCTCACACCTGTAATCCCAGCACTTTGGGAGGCCAAGGCAGACAAATCACCTAAGGTCAGGAGTTTGAGACCAGCCTGGCCAACATGATGAAACCCCATCTCTACTAAAAATACAAAAATTAGCTGGGCATGGTGGCGTGTGCCTGTAATCTCAGCTACTTGGGAGGCTGAGGCAGGAGAATCGCTGGAACCCGAGAGGCGGAGGTTGCAGTGAACCAAGATCACGCCTTTGCACTCCAGCCTGGGAGACAGAGCATGACTCTGTCTCAAAAGAACAATAAAAAAAAGAAAACCACTCACTTTTCTATTAACTCCAATTATCCAATAATCACAGAGTTTAATAAAATGCATGTTACCTTAATGTTTACCTAATCTAAACTATAACTGTACGTGAAGAAAACAGACCAGAAAAAAACATAAGTGCTAGATTTCAACTAGTGAGCCACCACACCCGGCCAACAAGGTGTTTGTTATTACTTCAAATTACCAAAAGTATGGCCAGCTGTTGCTGGGAAGGTAAAGACCCTTTTCCTTTACCTTCCAGTAGAAGGCTTTTACTGAAAGAAAAAAGCAAAAAACCCTTTGCTGTGGAAGCATTCAAATCAGACGTTGTCAAAAGAAGACATACAAATGGCCAACAAGCATATAAAAAAATGCTCATCACCACTAATGATCAGAGAAATGCAAATTAAAGAATGAAGTACCATCTCACACCAGTTAGAGTGGCTATTGTTAAAAAGTAAAAAAACAACAGATGTTGGTGAGGATGTCGAGAAAGGGAATCCCTATACACTTTTGGAGAGAATGTAAATTAGTACAAACTATATAGAAAGCAGTATGGAGACCGGCCATGGTGGCTCACACCTGTAATCTCAGCACTTTGGGAGGCTGAGGTGGGAGCATCACTTGAGACCAAAGGGTCGAGGCTGCAGTGAGCCATGATCACACCACTGCACTCTAGCCTGGGTGACTGAATGAGACCCAGTCTCAAAAAAAAAAAAAGAAGGTTGGGCTCGGTGGCTCACACAGTAATCTCAGCACTTTGGGAGGCCTAGGCAGGTAGATCACAAGGTCAAGAGTTTGAGACCAGCCTGGCCAACATAGTGAAACCCCAACTCTACTAAGAATACAAAAATTAGCTGGGCATGGTGGCACGTGCCTGTAATCCCAGCTACTTGGGAGGCTGAGGCAGGAGAATTGTTTGAATCTGGGTGGTGAAGGTTGCAGTGAGCCAAGATCTTACCACTGCCTTCCAGCCTGGGTGACAGAGCAAGACTCTGTCTTGAAAAAAGAAAAGAAAAAACCAGTATGGAGAACTGCCATTTGGTCTAGCAATCCCACTATTGGGTATCTCCCCAAAGTAAAAGAAATCATTATATTAAAAAAATAACTGCATACATATGTTTATCACAGCACTTTTCACAATAGCAAAGATACAGAATCAACCTAAGTATTTATCAATGGATGACTGAATAAAGAAAATGTGTGTGTGTGCATCCATACACACACACACACACACATACACGGAATACTATTCAGCCATAAAAAAGAATGGAATCATGTCTTTTGCAGCAATGAGGATGGAACTGGAGGCTATTATCACGTAAGTGAAACAACTCAGAGAAAGTCAAATACAGCATGTACTCTCTCAATAATCAGTAACTAAATAGTGTATACATATGTGCATAGAGAGTAGAATAATAAACACTAAAGTCTAGGAAGGATGGGAGGGTAGGAGGGTGGGAGCAGGGGTAAGGGGTAAGAAATACTTATGTACACAATGTACATTATTCAAGTGATGGCTACACTAAAAGCCTACACTTCACCATTATGTAATATAGCCATATAACAAAACTGCACTTGTACCCCCTAAATCTTTATTTTATTTTATTTTATTTTTGAGACAGAGTTTTGCTCTGTCACCTGGGTTGGAGTGCAGTGTCTCGATCTAGGCTCACTGCAAACTCCACCTCCTGGGTTCAAGCAATTCTCCTGTCTCCACCTCCCAAGTAGCTGGGATTACAGGCACCCACCACCATGCCTGGCTAATTTTTATATTTTTAGCAGACATGGGATTTCACTATATTGGTCAGGCTGGTCTCAAACTCCTGACCTCAGGTGATCCACCCACCTTGGCTTCCCAAAGTGCTGAGATTACAGGTGTGAGCCACTGCACCCAGCCCCTATGTCTATTTTTAAACAACTACAACAACAAAAGATGTTGAACAATCAACAACTTGAAGCTGAAGAATAATCTGGGTTCTTTGATATTTTGTTTTTATTTTATTTTATTTATTATTATTATTATTATTTTCCCGAGACAGAGTCTTGTTCTGTCGCCCAGGCTAGAGTGCAGCGGCACAATCTCAGCTCACTGCAACCTCTGATCCCAGGTTCAAGCAATTCTCCTGCCTCAGCCTCCCAAGTAGCTGGGATTACAGGCGTGCACCACCACGCCCAGCTAATTTTTGTATTTTCAGTAGGGATGAAAGTTCACCATGTTGGCCAGCCTGGTCTCGAACTTCTGACCTCATGATTCGCCCACTGCGGCCTCCCAAAGTGCTGGGATTACAGGCATGAGCCACCATGTCTGGCCTCTTTGGGTATTTTAATGCTCACATATTAGTCTGCTTCAGAACCTACATCGCTCAAAATAGCTTCTATTTATTTCTAAGACCATATAGCACCACATTATATTACTTCCTAATTCTTGATCTTCAGATAGATGTGCTATTGGACCATGCAGAGAATTTGTGCATTTTAAAGGATGGTCAATTTCTTATTAGAAACCTAGCTTCACCATTTTTCTTAAACAGTTAATCTTAGGATATATTTTCAGAGATAAAATTTTAAAATTAAGAACATGGACACCATTAATAATGCTTTAAATGATACAAAAGATAATGAAAGACCTGAGCAAGAGCATTTTTTTCTTTTCCCTAGGTTACAAAATTGATCCTAAAAATACTAAAATATTTGAATTGCTATTTTCATGAAAGTTATTACTTTTTCATTCAAAATGAGGATCTCTTAATCTAAAATAAAAGTTGAAACCAGGTACAGTGGCTCATGCCTGTAATCCCAGTACTTTGGGAGGCTGATGTGGGCAGATCATTTGAGGTCAAGAGTTTAAGACCTGCCTGGCCAAAAGGTAAAACCCTGTCTCTACTAAAAAATACAAAAATTAGCAGGTGGTATTGGTATATGCCCGTAACCCTAGCTACTTGGGAGGCTGAGGCACGAGAATTGCTTGAACCTGGGAGGTGGAGGTTGCAGTGAGCTGAGATTGTACCACAGCACTCCAACCTGGCTGACACAGCAAGACTCTGTCTTAAAAAAAAAAGAGCTGAAAAATAAAATAAAAATAAAGAAATATCTCTTTTTTCTCTCTCTCTTTGAGGATTACAGGTGCGCACCACCCTGCCTGGCTAATTTTTGCATTTTTAGTAGAGACCAGGTTTCACTATGTTGGTCAGGCTGATCTTGAACTCCTGACCTCGTGATCTGCCCGCCACAGCCTCCCAAAGTGCTAGGATTACATGTGTGAGCCACTGCGCCTGGCACATCTCCTCTTTTCGTATGACAGAGGTTAGTCTTCTTTTTCTGGTGGAATATAGTAAATTGTTGAGGTACAATAGCATGTTGTTAGAAATCTTGCATGATACCTAATGAATCTGGCCTCCCTGTCTTCTGGCTGCATGGGGCACCACAGCTTTCTAAGGTCATGTGCGAATGCTGAGTTGGCTGCTCTGGACTAGGTGTGCATGGGACACAGGAACCCATCTTCTTCTACATTGCTTAGGTCTTTCTTCTCTCCAATCTGCATATCAGAAAAGCATAATTTAGGACTAAATTTTGATGATTGATGGTCATGATTTAAAAGCTAATATTTTTTGATCACTTCTTTGTGCCAGGCATTTGGCATTTAATTCTCTCATAAAGCTTACCCAAGAATCAGCATTTATTATCTGTTTTATAACTGATGAGACTAAGGCTCAGAGAAGTTAAATGACTTGCTGAAAGTCACACAGCTAGGACTTGCTAAAGCCAGGATTCAGATTTCCCAAGCAGTGCTGGACTTAGTGCTCATAACTGTTGGGCCACATCTCCAACCACAGATTTCTGGTACTTTTCCCCACGGTGCAAGGGATGGTGACTGTGCCCAGCACTTTTAACAAAGTGCGTGCTCTGCTTCTAATGTAAGGGTTCAATGCTGTTCTTTAATTGAACCTATAATTACTGTTTTGTTAAGTTGGGAAAAGCTCTGGATCCTATAGTTAGCAATCATAGAAAGTGTTTCAGCCAGGCGTGGAAGCTCATGCCTGTAATCTCAGCACTTTCAGAGGCGAAGGAGGGCAGATTGCTTGAGGCCAGGAGTTCAAGACCAGCCTGGGCGACATGGTGAAACCCTGTCTCCACTAAAAATACAACAATTAGCCAGGTATGGTGGTGCACACCTGTAGTCTCAGCAAATCAGGAGGCTGAGGTGGGAGGATCCCTTGAGCCCAGGAGGTCAAGGCTACAGTGGGCTGAGATTGAGCCACTGCACACCAGCCTGGGCAACAGAGTGAGACCCTGTCTCAAAAAAGAAAAAGAAAATGTTTCATTTAAAATAGACCTTCTATATTATCAGGTGAGGAAAACTTTAAAAGTAATGGTAACTACCATATTATCATGTTATAACTTCTATATTTTGTGTCAGATATTAAACATCACTCAGCTTACTATTATTATTATTTGAGACAGAGTCTCACTCTGTCACCCGTGCTGGAGTGCAGTGGTGCGATCTCGGCTCACTGCAGCCTCCACCTCCTGAGTTCAGGCGATTCTCCTGCCTCAGCCTCCCAAGCAGCTGGGACTACAGGAGCCTGCCACCATGTCCGGCTAATTTTTATATTTTTAGCAGAGACAGGGTTTTGCCATGTTGGCCAGGCTGATCTCAAACTCCTGGCTTCAAATGATCCACCCGCCTCGGCCTCCCAAAGTGCTGTGCTGGGATTACAGACATGAGCCACCACACGCAGCCAGATTATTTTTAATTAATAAGAAAACGAGTGGGGCACAGTGGCTCACACTTGTAATTCTAGCAATTTGGGAGGTCAAGGAGGGCGAATCACTTGAGGTCAGGAGTTCAAAGTCAGCCTAGGCAACATGGTGAAACCCCATCTCTACTAAAAATATGAAGATTAGCTGGGCCTAGTGGCGGACACCTGTAGCCCCAGCTACTTGGGAGACTTGCTTGAGCCCAGGAGGCAGAGGTTGCAGTGAGCTAAGATCACTCCACTGCACTCTAGCCTGGCAGCAGAGTGAGACCCTGTCTCAAAAAAAAAAAAAAAAGAAAGAAAGAAAGTGAGTTATTTATTCAGATCTATAGTGTTGTTGATTAGAAAACAGATGATAAGAAAAACTTCCTCTTTTTAAGAATGACAAAGTTACGTAAATAAAGGTTAAGTCTGCGCTCTCTGATAAGTAGCCACATGTGGCTACTTAGCATTTGAAATCTGGCTGGTTTGAATTGAAATATGTTGTAAGTGTAATGTACAAACCAGATTCTGAGAACTCAGGACACACATACAAAAAAGAATGTAAAATATCCCGTTGGCAACTTTTACATCACTTACATGTTGACCTGACAATATTTTGGATATACTGAGCTAACTAAAATATAACTATAACGTTAACTTCGCCTGTTTCTTTTATCATTTTAATGTAGTTGCTAGAAAATTTTTAATTACATATGTGGCTTCATATTTTCTATTGGACAGTACTGAGTTAAGTGATTACTTATGGATAAAAGAAAGTATTAGCGTGAGTGGAATCAAGCAGTTCATAGCATACATGTTCACCAGCGAAAGCATTTTTTCCCCAAGTGATGAGCTTAAATATCTCTGTGATATCAATGCTACCATTTTCTCAAGGTTCCACCCTGCTAAGGCTGCCACAACATTCCTAAGAGCCACGGGAAAAGACATTTGCTCCTCTGAAGAAATTCTCAGACTGATTTTTCACTACAGGTCCTTTCCTGTTCTTTATGTTACCGATGTGGACCGGGATAACATATAAAGAACAGGAAAGTACTAACATTTCCCATGTGGGTTTCAAAGCAGATGGCATGGTTCAGAGCAGCGGGCACCAATGCAGATCGGACATCTCCGTGGCAGAGGCGATCGTTTCCAGCGCAGCGGTGCAAAGCCAAAGGGCACCCACGAGTTCATTACATAATTCCTGGTAGCATGAGGCCAAGTGTGTATCTGCCCTGGGGGAGCAGTCAGAGGCTCTGACAGGCAGACCGAGGCAGTCATGACTATGTTTTCACAAAGTGTATGCTAGCGGTTGTTTGTTTGGAAAAAGACTGACCAGCTTTTTTTCCCCCCTCCTTTCCCCTCTCTCTTTTTTTCCCTTGTAAACTCTCTGGCATAATACTGAATGACTTTGTTTTTAAGCTGCGTTAGGCTTGCTTTGTGAAGAAAAAGACTGAGTATCCTTTCCCTGTGGGACACAAGTTGTTATTTTTGGAGCAGAGGTTCTTAGCCTGATCTCTGTCTAGATCAATTTCTGTCTTGATGAGGCCGTGGTCTGTGACAGCTCCGAGCGTCCTCCGAGGAGGGAGGCTTCCTCGCTTGGTGGGGCGCATGGGCAAAGATGTCTAGGGGCCACATCCGACACTTCACTGTTCTTGGTCTCCACACAAAGCGTCCTGGGCATTCAGAGTCCGCTCGTTAAGATTGTGCCCTTGGAACAGTCGCAACCGCATGCCGTGAATGGCGTGCTTTCTGTCTTTGGGATCATGGAAAATTCTTGTCTCATTCAGAGCCCAGACACTCCAGGCCAACTCCCTTCATCTATCTATTTCAGGAATACGGCTTTTTCTGCTTATTCACTTCATGGTATGTTTTGGGTGGAGATGGCCCCCTCTTTTAACCCAGATCACAGACTCCAGGTCACAGACAACTCAGAGCTAAGAAAGCTGGAGGACTGCTGCAGGCTATTTGGGGTGCATCTGCCTTGGCCAACACCGGAGACCCTCAGGCCTCTGGGAACATGTCTCTGGACTCAAAACTCAGAGCATCCCCTCTGTAACCTGCTCTTCGTGTCAGGCTGCTAGACCCTGGGAGGAAACTATTCCGACTTCTCACAGTTCCTCTGCCTGATCTGCTATTCCTAGGAGTTTCCATAGCTTGAGCCTAGTAGGAAACAAGTAAAGTTAGAAACAGATTAAAATACTGCATCAGCAACAAATTAGATGACAATGGTGTGATCACTCCCTTGGAAGACAGTTCTAGCTGGATATTCAGGATGCAGGGCTATGTGGAGAAAGACCCTAAGACCAAGGGTGCAGCCAACCCCAAGTGGGGGGGGTTGGCCCTGGCAGGTGTCCCAGCGGCTTTCACCTTGGCAGGTGTGAGCATGACCTGCCATGTGCGGTTCCTAGCAGGCTATA
The DNA here is from genome assembly GCA_963573385.1 of Cacajao melanocephalus. Lineage (NCBI taxonomy): Eukaryota > Metazoa > Chordata > Mammalia > Primates > Pitheciidae > Cacajao > Cacajao melanocephalus. The sequence continues at coordinate 36,095 of CAUYLG010067436.1, forward strand.
CATAGCCAGCCAAAGCTTCTTACAAGTGAAACCTCTTTCACGCCCTCCACGGGTCCCTCCCGCAGGCCAGAGGACTGGCTATAAATCCCTGGACGTTGTCTCACCTGAGAAGGGGACACAGCCAGCAGCCCTCCAGCACTCCTGTGATTTCCGTGGGAGTGCACCCCGTGCTCAGCCATGGTGGACATGGGGGCCCTGGACAACCTGATCGCCAACACGGCCTACCTGCAGGCCCGGAAGCCGTCGGACTGCGACAGTAAGGAGCTGCAGCGGCGGCGACGCAGCCTGGCCCTGCCCGGGCTGCAGGGCTGTGCGGAGCTCCGCCAAACGCTGTCCCCAAACTTCCACAGCCTGTGCGAGCAGCAGCCCATCGGCCGCCGCTTCTTCCGTGACTTCCTAGCCACGGTGCCCACATTCCACGAGGTGGCGACCTTCCTGGAGGATGTGCAGAACTGGGAGCTGGCCGAGGAGGGGCCCACCAAGGACAGCGCGCTGCAGGGCCTGGTGGCCGCTTGTGCGAGTGCCCCTGCCCCAGGGAACCCACACCCCTTCATCAGCCAGGCCGTGGCCACCAAGTGCCAAGCAGCCACCACCGAGGAAGAGCGAGTGGCTGCAGTGACGCTGGCCAAGGCTGAGGCCATGGCCTTCTTGCAAGAGCAGCCCTTTAAGGATTTCCTGGTCAGCCCCCTCTATGACAAGTTTCTGCAGTGGAAACTCTTTGAAATGGAACCGGTTTCAGACAAGTACTTCACTGAGTTCAGAGTGCTGGGGAAAGGTGGTTTTGGGGAGGTAAGTGTCTCCCAGTAGCCAGGCTAGAAGGTGAAGCATACAGCATGAAAGGGGGTAATGTTGCCTTTCTTTTTTTTTAATCTCAGGAACTTATTTAGAACTAATTTCAGGGTCACAGGTGCAGGATTCCTAGCCCCGTCTCCCCAGCCCCCTTCCTTGTAGCCACGGGTGTGAAATAAAATACAAATAGCATGAGAGAGACAAGCAAAATGTAGACTTGGCCAAGACTCTCTGTCATGGGTCTCCATCAAGAACGTGCTGAGATGCCCAGACACTTTGGAGAATGATAGCCATGTGTGATGGAAGATCTCCTTTTCCCCTAAATTGTAGTAATGAAGGTAATTCAAGGAAAATGGATATGTAAGAAAACACTCTAGCCAGGTGTGGTGGCGCACGCCTGTAATCCCAGCTACTCGGGAGGCCGAGGCAGGAGAATCACTTGAGCCTGGGAGGTGGAGGTTGGAGTGAGCAGAGATCGTGCCACTGTACTCCAGCCTGGGTGACAAAAAAAAAAGAAAAAAGGAAACACTGATCTTGAAGTAAGGCTGGGAACCTGCTTTGCACCGCTGCTGTGCCCAGCTCTTCCTGTTTTTAAGTAATAAAAAATATTTCAAATAAAATTTGCTTCATGTGAAACAAACCATTAACCGTTTTAAAATGTACAATGCAGCGGCACTTGGCGCATGTGCAGTGTTGGGTAACCAACACCTCCATCTAGATCCAAGACACTTTCATCACCCCTGTGCCCACTGGCAGTGCCTCCCCAACCCCCTCCCCTGCAGCCCTGCCAACCACTAGTCCACTTTCTGTCTCTAGGGATTTGCCTATTCTGGATGTTTCACACAATATGTGACCTTTTGTGTCTGGCTTCTTTCGTTCATTATAATGTTTTGGGGGTTCATTCACACTGTAGCATATGTCAGTACTCCATTCCTTTTTATGGCTGCATAATATTCCATTGTATGGATATACTACATTTCATTTAGTCATTCATCTGTTGATGGACACTTGGGTTGTTTTCACCTTTTGGCTGTTGTGTGTGGTGCTGCTATTTATGCACAAGTATTTGTTTGAATACTTGTTTTCATTTCTCTTAGATGTATGCCCAGGAGTGGAATTGCTAGGTCCTATGGTGATACTATGTTTAACTTTTTAAGGAGCCACCAAACTTTCCACATGTTTTATTCCCACCAGCAATGCTCAAAAGTTTCAATATCTCCACATCCTTCCCAACACTTGATATTTTCCTGTATTTTTTTATGAAGGCCACCCAGTGAGGTGGAGTATCTCATTGTGATCCCCACTTTTTCTTGAGAACACTTCTTATTTACAGCTTCTCCTTTCTCCACAGCCTGCCCTATTTCCACCCGCCTCCTCCTCTATCAGCTTCTCTCCGCCTCTCTCCAGTACCATCTACCTCTACCTCTTCCTCTTTCTTTCTTTTCCTATAGGTATGTGCCGTCCAGGTGAAAAACACTGGGAAGATGTATGCCTGCAAGAAACTAGACAAGAAGCGGCTGAAGAAGAAAGGTGGCGAGAAGATGGCTCTCTTGGAAAAGCAAATCTTGGAGAAGGTCAGCAGCCCTTTCATTGTCTCTCTGGCCTATGCCTTTGAGAGCAAGACACATCTCTGCCTTGTCATGAGCCTGATGAACGGGGGAGACCTCAAGTTCCACATCTACAACGTGGGCACACGCGGCCTGGACATGAGCCGGGTGATCTTCTACTCAGCCCAGATAGCCTGTGGAATGCTGCACCTCCATGAACTGGGCATCGTCTACCGGGACATGAAGCCTGAGAACGTGCTTCTGGACGACCTTGGCAACTGCAGGTTATCCGACCTGGGGCTGGCCGTGGAGATGAAGGGAGACAAGCCCATCACCCAGAGGGTGAGTGACTCTCCACCTGCTTCAAGTATGGGGCACAGAGTTGGAAAGGAGGGGAGAGGGCTGTTCTATTCCCAAGGCAAACAGAGCCTTGGACTTAATTCCTTTGATTTTTTTTTTCCTAAAGCGCTTACATTGTCATCTTGCCTTAAGAGGAGGGGTGTAAGAGGATTAGCTTCATTGGCTATTTGGGGGCTACTTTGTTCTCCTCTCACAGGGAACGGGGGAGCCTTCTTTGGGGATGGCCTGTGCCTTCTTGGTGAGATGGAAAGAGCTGAATCCATAGTCAGGGTCCAGGTGTGTCCCATCAATAACCACCTCTGTGGTGCTGTGTTCCTGAGCCCATGGAGCCTTGGTTTCCTTTTCCGGAAAATGAGGCAGCTGGACCCTAAAATTCCATGATCCTAGGAGGTAAACTTTAATCGGATAAGAAAAAGAATGATCCGGCTGGGTGTGGTGGCTCACGCCTGTAATCCCAACACTTTGGAAGGCTGAGGCAGGTGGATCTCCTGAGGTCAGGAGTTCAAGACCAGCCTGGCCAACATGGTGAAACGCCGTCTGTAGTGAAAATGCAAAAATTAGCTGCGTATGTTGATGGCCACCTGTAATCCAAGCTACTTGGGAGGCTGAGGTAGGAGAATCGCTTGAACCCGGGAAGCAGAGGTCGCAGTGAGCCGAGATTGCACCACTGCACTCAAGCTTGGGCGACAGAGCAAGAGTCTGTCTCAAAAAAAAAGAAAGAAAGAAAAAGAATGATCCTCTCATACCTAGAACACTAAAAGTAAAATATCTCCTTTTATGTTTAGCATGGAATGGGGGAATGTTTTGCATTGGATAAAGATGAAATTTTAAATGAAAATATGTAGAAGAAAATTTTGATCACTTTGGTTCAAAGTGACTTCCTGAAAATTCTTTGGTTGAAAAGGGAATTATAATTAAGCAATTATGTTAAGTGAACAATGGAAAATCTCTGGAATTCTAACATCTTTACCTCTGAGTTTCTGTGCACAAAGGTGGGCGATTCCACAGGAAGACAAGGGCTCAAACCTGGCTCTCAAATGCTTACTTAAAACCTTATTTTTGTACAGTTTTCAGCCTACATGGCACAAAGGAAATGAGAAAAATCATGGCAAGTTTGGGAAACTGCTGTGGTGATTTTATGTGGCTGTAATGGAAGGGATATTGACAAGACGTGAAGGGCCGGCCTTACACAGGCGCTGGAATGCATTCTTGTAGGGGAAGAGGGGCTCTTGAGGGGTTTTAAGAAGGGAGATGACATGATTAGATTTCTGTCTTAAAAAGACCAATCCAGCAACCATTTGGGAGGTAGATGGGTGGTGGGGAAGTTCGGAGGCTGAAGCAGTGAGTGGCCCAGGCAAGAGATAATGAGGATCTGTAGAGGACAGTGGTGGGATTGAAGAAGTGAGAGCAAACCGGAGCTCTTGCAAAGAGATCTGATGGGACTTCAGGACCAGCTGAGTATGGCGGTCAGGGAAGGTGAGGGTCTCTAGCTCCAGCGGCCAGAAGGAAGAGCAGATTGGTAGGCAAGCTGGCAAGATTAATTGTGATTATGTTGTCTATGAGGTTCCTGTAGAAGGGGCAGGTAGAGATTGTTCACTGGGCATTCAGACCTATAGGCCTGGTGCTGTGGAGAAAGAGCTGGAATAGACATGGGAATTTGGAGTCATCATGGTTGGGGAAGCACAGGGCACTGCTGAGTCACTGGGAAAGAGTGGGGGAAGAAGACCAGGAACAGACACCGAAAAACACCAACATGGAGGGGGTATAGAAGAAAAGGGCCCTGAAGAGGTTTAAGTAGTAGAAGGAGGCACGAGTGGCATAGTCATGGCAGCTGTATCAGTTAGAGATGGGTTTCAGCTGCATATCCTAGAAAACCCAAATAACAACAGATTAAACAAGACAGAGGTTTTTCTTATGTAACATGGTGTGAGAACAAGCAGTTGCCAGCATTAATTCAGCAGCTGCAGGATAACAGGATCTGCATCTTTATAATTTTAGCCTTTTCCATATGTTGCAAGATGGCTGCTGTAGCCCCAGCCATCAGAGCCATGTTCCAGGTTGGAGAAAGGAGGAAGGGTCGGGAGTAAATGGGCATGCATGCAGCAGTTGAGTGTGCCCCTTGAAGCTCCATCCAACAGCTTTTGTTCAGATATCACTGGCTGGGACTCTGATCTGGCCACCCCCTAGCTGCAGGGGAAGCTGACAAATGACATTCTTGAACATTCTTTGGTTAAAAAGGGAGCGATAATTAAGTAATTATAATTACTGAATTATATCTGGGCTGAGTAGAAGATCACCCAGCTCATGTCCAGGCTGTGTGTGCCCATGTTGTAGATGTGGAACTTGGAGCCGGTGAGGGAGGGGGTTCTAGTTAGTAAGGATGAAGAAAGGCTGGATGTTGAGTAGGTAACTAGCAGCCTCTGCCACAGGAGCCAAAGAGGATTTCAGGGAGGAGGATGTGGTCAAAGTGTCAAGTGCTGCAAGGAGGTAATGCCGCCTGTGGGATTTGGTGATTAGGAAATCAGTGTCAGGGCATGAGGTCTCAACTCAGACTGTGGAGACTGGATTGATCTAGAAGTAGGGAATGAGACTCTGGAAAGGGAGACTAGTCCCTAGAAGGAGACTGTTATGTATAAAATTTTTCTTTTTGGTGTTGCAAAGAAAAATTAGTACTGGGACAAAGGATCTCTCAGCAAAGCAATTATTTTTACTTCCTGCAGAAAGGGTACTCCCACTAGCAATTTTGCCAGGAGAGTACAATGAACAAAGGAAAGCAGACAGATTTATTTCTTATGCATTTGGGGTTGTCCTTACAGCTGTGTCTGGTCTTCACTGGCTGGAGCCAGATCTCACGATGTAAACTAAAACCCGATTGGCTAATAACTTGAAACTTTTCTAAACAGGTAAAAGCAATGGAGAGCAAAAAAAATAGGAAATCCAAATAAGGAAGGGACCTAGACTGCGAGCTGGGATATGCCTGTGAGCACGTCCAGCACAGATATCTTGGTTGAAGTACAAGGACATAGAGTGTACTGTGCGCCTGTGAGCATGTCTAACAGCTACATAGGATAGGGCTTTTAGCAAAAAGGCAAGAAGGCTTTGAAGAAAGTGTTTAAAACAAACTATTATTTCTAACACTTATGAATTTTTCTTAAACAAGAAAGGACACTTTGAAGAGGAACTTTTTTTGGCTTCCCACAGGGACACAGCGGGAAAATGGAGTTTTGAGATGGGGAGGGCAGAGCAGGTTTAGATGCTGAGGCAGAAGCCAGCAGAGAAGATGTTGATCCGGTGGGAAGGAAAGACAGTGGACGATGGCAGAGTGTGGGGAGGAACTGAAGTAACACTGTCTCCCTCGTGGACGGGAAGGAGCCGGCCTTGGGACATTCCTGTGAACACAGGAACGCTGTGAATCATGGATCTGTGTCCGCCTAGGCTGGAGAAGATTGAAGTGCAGCGCTGCACAGTTTGGCATTTGTATTGTCCGTTGTGCATAGCAGGGGGGTTCCTCCTGAGTCGCCCATGGACAGGTATCACGCTAATTGTTGCTGTATCTCCACTCACTGGAGGCTTAGGGGACACACAGAGCTTTGGCTCTCTCCGGTCTCCCTTCTCTGTCTCCTTGGGCTCTGTTCATGGGCCATGGCCATTTGGAAGGACAGTTCCTTCCCTGGCTCCTGTGTGCAGCTCTCTGGCTCATTTGGAACCTGCAGGAATCTTTCTGTGCCTCCCCAGTGCAGTCCGCCACCAGGCATGTGCTTAGCAGAGAGGTTCACTGCCTACAGCCCTTCAGCCCTTTTACCTCTGTGTCCCTCTCTGTCCCGTGAGACCACACTTCGGGGTTTAGACCACTTGCCTCAGCCAAGAAGTTTTATGCCCCAGTTTCTGGGCCTGCCACAGAAACCCAGGGGACCATCAGCAAGGGTGAGGGGAGGGAGATGGAGAGCAAGATCAGAAGCCATAAGAAACAGAGAGGAGAAAGGAAGGTCTGCTTTCTTCACTGTTTACCCTCCCACACAACTAAGCAAACCCCCTTACTTTCCTCTTCATTGCAGCTCCCACACATATAATTGGGATCCCGAGTAGACTGTAAGGTCAGTATGTTCACATTTCACAGAAAAAAATGACAGATAGCATACAGGGCTTCTGTAACCACTAACATTCAGTTGTGATGTCAAGATATTGTGTTAAATAATGACTGTGAACTATGAACATTAATTCTGTGGTTTGAATGAGTCCTCAAAATTTGATGTGTTGGAAACTGAATCTCCAATGTGGCAGTATTGGAGAGGTGGGGCCTTTAAGGGGTAAGTGGATCACGAGGGCTCTGGCGTTGTGAATAGATTAATAGATGAATGGGTTATCACGGGAGTGGAATTGGTGGCTTCATAAGAAGAGGAAGAAAGACCTGAGCTAGCGCATCAGCACACTCAGCCCCACATGATGCCCTGAGCCATCTCAGTACTCCTCAGAGAGTTCCCACCAGCTAGAAGGCTCTCACCAGACATGGCCCCTCGACCTTCCTTTCCTTATAAAATATTCAGTCTCGGGTACTGTGTTATAAGCAATGGAAAACAGGTTAAGACAGAAGTGACAAGGAAAAATCACCCTGAAGATGAGGTTGAACTCTGCATTGAGTCTGAGTGGTTCTTCCAGAAAAGTTAAGGCATCGTGGCTTTGGAAATTTGGCTAGTTTCTTCTCATTCAGAGACTCATTCAGTCTTGTATAAGTTGGGATTTCTTTCTGCTAAATATAACAGAATATCAGATTTTGGTATAGATTGGGCAGTTCAGCAATTTCACGGACAAGATCTCTGTTAAAAATCTCTTGGCTTGGGCTGGGGTGTGGTGGCCCATGCCTGTAATCCCAGTACTTTGGGCCCAGGAGTTCAAGACCAGTCCATAATGAGACCCCACCTCTTCAAAAATTTTTTTTGTTTTAGTCTGGGCGTGGTGGCTCATGCCTATAATCCTAGCACTTTGGGAGGCCAAAGCAGGTGGATCTCCTGAGGTCAGAAGTTTTGAGACCAACCTGGCCAACATGTTGAAACCTCATCTCTACTAACAATACAAAAATTATCTGGGCATGGTGGTGGGCGCCTGTAATCCCAGCTACTTGGGCCTTTTCCTCATCACAAGCAGCTGTTGCAATTCCAAACATTGAGCCTGCATTCCAGGAGAAGAGAAAAGAACAGAAAAGAACAATATCCACAGACATCTGCTTATAGCCCATTAGCCAGGACCATGTCGCATGTTCACCTCCAGCAGCAAAGGAGGCTGAAAAATAGAGTATTTCATTTCTAGCCTCTGTTTCAGGGGATGTTAAAGGAGAGGAGGAGTGAGATTAGGTGTTGGGTGAGCTGACAGCTTCTGCCACACCAGCCCCCAGGAAAAAAGTATTCATGACGATTAGGAAATCAAATTCTGTCTCATTATTCGCACAGACATTGGAACTCAAGAATGCTTGCGACAATGGTGTGGTAGACAGAATTCCAAGATGGTCCCCCATCAATGACCCTTGCTAGCCCTTGTATAATCCCCTCCCCTTGAGTGGAGACAAGACCTGTGAGCATGACGATGTGTCACTCCCATGGTTGTGTTATGTTACAGGGCAAAAGGGACTTCAGAGTTTTAATTAAGTTTTAATTAAGTCAACCACTCGTTAGTTGACTTTAGATTCATCAAAGAGAAATTATCCAGGTGGGCCTGACCTCATCACACCACTCCTTTCAATATAGGTATAGAGGCTAGAGATAGCAGAAGTCAGAAATGTAAAGCACAGAGGGCGTCTGTGTACCCTGCTGGCTTGGAAGATAGAGGAGCAAGGCACGTAGGTGGACTCGAGGCGTTCAGAGCTGCCTCTCCCTGACAGCCAGCCAGGAAACAGGGGCCTCCTTCCCATAGCCACAGTGAACTGAATTCTGCCATCACCACGTACGCTTGGAAGAGGACCTTGGGCTATAGATCCGAATGTAGCCTGACCAACATCTCAATTTTACTAGCCTTGTGAGACCCTGATCAAAGAGCCCTGCCATGCTATGCCAGAACTTCCGACCTACAGAACTGCGAGCTAACAAATGGGTTGTTTTAAGCTACTAAGTTTGTGGTAATTTGTTACACATCAGTAGAAAACTCATAGAAGTAGTTAATAAAGGAAGGTAGCCAGGGAAAGATTGTAGGGCCAGGCTCTGTGGCTGAAGCCTGTAATCCCAGCACTTTGGGAGACCGAAGCGGGTGGATCACCTGAGGTCAGGAACTCGAGACCAGCCTGGCCAACGTGGCAAAACCCCATTTCTACTAAAAATACAAAAATTAGCCAGGTGTGGTGGCGCATGCCTGTAATCCCATCTACTCAGGTGGCTGACGCAGGAGAATTGCCTGAACCTGGGAGGCAGAGGTTGCAGTGAGCCAAGATTGCACCACTGCACTCCAGCCTGGGCAACAGAGTGAGAGTCTTGTCTCAAAAAAAAAAAAAAATTAATGGAGAAGATATCGAGGTGCTGGACATTGTTAGAGGGATGATGTTTTCCTTTCCCACAGAGATCAGAATACCTGCCACCAGTCAGGTGCTGTGACTCACACCTGCAATCCCAACACTTTGGG
>CAUYLG010067437.1:0-19536 GCA_963573385.1 Cacajao melanocephalus
TTTCCCTTTTTTTTTTTTTTTTTTTTTTTTTTTTTTTTTTTGTATTTTAGTAGAGATGGAGTTTCACTGTGTTGCCCAGGCTGGTCTCGAACTCCTGAGATCAGGCAAGCCACCTGCCTCAGCCTCTCAAAGTGCTGGGATTACAGGAGTGAGTCACCGTGCCTGGCCATTTCACCCATTTTAAGTGCAAAATTTTTAACCAAGGAGGTGAAAGATCTGTACACCGAAAACTATAAAACATTGATGAAAGAAATGAAAGAAGACACAAATAAATGGAAAGATATTCTGTGTTCATGGATTAGAAGAATTAATATTGTTAAAATGTCCATACTACCCAATGGGATGTAAAGATTCAGTGCAATCTCAACCAAAATCATAGTGGCATTTTTCACAGAAATAGAAAAAGTTCTAAAATTCATATGGAACCACAAAAGATCCTGAATTGCCAAAGCAAGCTTGAGAAAGAACAAAGTTGGAGGCGTTACACTTTCTGATTTCAAACTATATTACAAAGCTATGGTAGTAAAAACTGGATGGTACTGGCATAAAAATAGACACAGACCCATGGAACAGAATCAGAAGCAGAAAGAAACCCATGCATGTATGGTCAACTAATATTTGACAAGGGTGGCAAGAATACACAAAGGGGAAAGCATAGTTTATTCAATAAATGCTGTTGAGAAAACTGGATATTCACACACAAAAGAATGAAAATGGACCCCTATCTTATGCCACTCACAAAAATTGACTCAGAATGGATTAAGGACCTAAGGGTCAGGCTGCAACTGTGAAACTTGTAGAAGAAAACATAGGGGAAAATTTCCTTGACATTAGTCTTGGCAATGATTTTTAGGATATGGCACCAAAATGACAAGTAATAAAAGTGAAAAGAAACAAGTGGGACTACACCAAACAAAAACCTTCTGCATGGCAAAAGAAACAATGTAAGAAAATTAAAAGGTCACATATGCAATGAGGGAACATCTTCGTAAACCACATATCTGATAAGGGGTTAGTATCCAAAATATATTAAGAACTTACACAACTCAATAGAAAAAAAAATCTGATTTTAAAGTGGGCAAATGTCCTCAACAGACATTTTTCCAAATACGACATACAGAGAGCCAATAGGTATATGAGAAGGTGATCGACATCATTAATCATCAAAACGACAATGAGATACACCTTCACATCTGTTAGGATGACTATTACCAAAAAGGCAAGAGATAACAAGTGTCAGTGAGGATATGGGGAAGAGAGAACCCTTGTGTACTGCTGATGGGAATGTAAATTGGTGCGGCCAGGATGGAAAGAAGTGTGGGGGTGGCTCAAAAAACTTAAAATAGGCCTACCATATGATCCAGATATGCCACTACTGTGTATGTCTTAAGGACATGAAATCAGTGTCTTGAAGAGATCTCTACACTCCCACATTCATTGCAGCATTATTCACAATAGCCACACTCTGGAAACAACCTAGTGTCTGTTGATAGATGAATGGATGAGGAAAATGTAGTATATCAGACAGGAACACAGCTCTGCCAACACCCCGATTTTAGCCCAGTGAGATCCCATCAGTCTTCTCACTTGTAACCCTAAAAATAATAAATTTCTGTTGTGTTAAGCCCCTAAATTTGTGGTAATTTGTTACAACAGAAAATAGAAAACTAATACACAAAGCTTCTTCTAATCCTTGGATTTTAGGAAAATCGTGACAATAATAATTAATAAAATGACACTATAATTCAGGACACTGCTAGTCTGTGAACTGTTTGGTACTCCTTCTGCAGGAGATACATACAGGAATTGAGAATTTCTTTTTATATAATTCAATTCATGTCTGCTGAATCTATAAAATAAAAAAAGTCTCACACTTGAACTTTTATTTATTTCTTCTATTTCATTTATCTATACTTACATGAGGTTTTTTTATAGAGTATATGAAAATATTTGACAGTCTCATGTATTTATTTTCCATATATTGATTTCTATGTTTTGACTTATTTAAATTAACAGAGAAAAAGTCATTTACAAAGGCACATACTCTTCCTTGTTTGGCTAGAAGAAAATCTAAAGCTAAATCTACTTAGAAAAACAATGCTGCTAAAACTCTTAACTTCAGATTGCATTGAGCTGAGATTTTCTAATGAGAAGGTTCTTTAAAATTAGAAGGGTTCCTGAAAAGTTTGCAACGGATGTGGAAAGCATATGAACTTTTGCCCCAGGAAATGTTATACAGATGAAAATTCTAATCTATTAGCAGTTAATACTGAAAGCATAAATGATCTCTTAATCCTTTCCCATTCATCTTTTGAAATGTATTTTATTGCCAGGTGTGGTGGCTCACACCTGCAATCCCAGCACTCTGGAATGCCGAGGCAGGCAGATCACTTGATGGTGAAACCCCGTCTCTACTAAAAATACAAAAAGTAGCTGGGTATGGTGGCACATGCCTGTAATCCCACCTACTTGGGAGGCTGAGGCAGGAGAATTGCTTGAACCTGAGAGGCGGAGGTTGCTGTGAGCCAAGATCACACCACTGCACTCCAGCCTAGGCGAAAGAGCAAGACTTTGTCAAAAAAAAAAAAAAAAAGAAAAGAAAGGAAGGAAGGAGAAAGAAAGCAAGGAAAGAAAGAAAGAAAAGAAAAAGAAAGAAAGAAAGGAAGAAAGGAAAGGAAGGAAGGAAGGAAGGAGGGAAGGAAGAAAGAAAGAAAGAAAGAAAGAAAGAAAGAAAGAAAGAAAGAAAGAAAGAAAAAGAAAGAAAGAGAAAGAAAGAAAGAGAAAAAGAAAGAAAGAAAAAAGAAAGAAAGAAAGAGAAAAAGAAAGAAAGAAAGAAAGAAAGAAGGAAAGAAAGAAATGTATTTTATTTACTCTTGACAAAAGTCTGAGTGCCAAGATTCAGGAAACATACTTCCTACAGAACAGGTGTTTTTTAATCCCAAGGGATGATATTATAGGCTGATTTAGCTAGAGACAGCCTGGTGTGAGACTCCGATATAGAATGTTCACGCTGTAATTGTAGGTACCATAATATGTTTGGAGTAGTGTAGGCTAGGTTTAAAACTGCATTTCTTCAAAAAAAGAAAGAAAAGAAAGATGAAAGAAAGATAGAAAGGAAAGAAAGAAGGAAAGGAAGAAAGAGAAAAAAAAGAAAAGAACCCCTACAAAGTGTCCTATGCAGGTGCATCTACATAAAAGCTGGGAAAGAAATTCATATTTCTGCCATTTTCCTTTGTGTATTTATTCAATTTAATTCAAGTACCTCCATGGAAATGCATGTCAGAGTGTGCTCAGAAGGGTATTATTGTGGGTAGCCAACTTCTTGCTTTTAACAATGGCTATTCTAAAGGTCGGATAACAATAGGGGTGGTGGTCTACTTTTTTTCTCCATTAATAATCAGATATTTCATTAAAGCCATTCAGATAGGCAGATAAAGTTGGGGTGGGGAGAGTGAGAACTAGGTGTGGAGAATATTCAACTATCTTTTGTAATATGGTCCTCTTGACTAATTCTTCATCGACATCATTTTATCCACAGGGTTTGTCAAAAGGTATCCTCATAAGGCACGTTCTCAGTAGTTGAGTTATAGGACCCTTGGGGGTATATTCAGCACTTGGTCATACTTTGGCTTGCCAGGGCACAGGACACTTTGATTGAGAAGGCATTAGTGGGCAGTGTAATGTCTAACTTTGTACCCCTTTCTCAATTAGCAACATCAGAGATATCAGAGCAAATGGTAGATCTTTATTTTTTTGTTATTTTATTTTAGAGATGGAGACATCCCCTGTTGCTCAGGCTGGAGTGCAGTGAAGTGATCTCGGCTTGCTGCAACCTCTGCCTCCTGGGTTCAAGCGATTCTCCTGCCTCAGCCTCCAGAGTAGCTGGAATTACAGGCGTGTGCCACTGTGCCTAGGTAATTTTTTGTATTTTTAGTAGAGGTGGGGTTTTGCCATGTTGACCAGGCTTGTCTTGAACTCCTGACCTCAAGTGATCTGCCCACCTCAAACTCCCAAAGTGCTGGGATTATAGGCATGAGCCACCACGGCTGGCCGCAAATGGTAGATCTTTATAGTGATGCAGTTAGGAGTTCGTGAACTGCCGTTTGGAAGTCAGTGTAAGAATAAGCAGCGTGGATGGGTTCAGTTCGAGTTGTTTCCTTAACTGTCTTAGCCAGCCACAGCAACACCCAGAAACATATGAATCTGGGATCTGTTTTAAGTATTCAGGTATCAGGGTGGCTCTACTCAAAGTTTGGCTTAGCTGTTTGGTGGCAAATTGTGGTGCTCCATTTAGAGGGCCGGCTGGGACCTGCAAGGGGGTTTGGAAAAGGTGGGAATCCACAAGAGGCCAGAAGGGGGCATTCGGGAACTGGTTCTAGTTTGGGGACACAGTGGGAACAATGGGAAAATCTTAGTCCTGTCTCACTAAGTATATGGACCAGCGTGCTTGGGTGCAAGAGTTTCACATGAGATAACCAAAATTAGGATTTAAAGGTTTCCAAGTTGTAGAATATTTTAAAAGGCACTTAACCTGACAGGCGAGACTTTCAAGAGGTGATAAGTCGGGTATCAACTTAATGGGGTCCTCTTCTTCAAAGGAATCCCACTGTTCCCCAGACTCTCATTTAGGTAGTGAATGTTTTCTTCTTTCTCATTTTCTGATTCTGACAGGGATCAGGAGAGAGATTTCTTGGACCCATCAGAATAAAACAGAGTAAGGAACCAGAAAAAGGTAATAATATAAGCCAGCAGAACGCTGACCAACACTAGCAAATAGAAATATGAAATGAAAAATCCTGGGCTGGGCGCAGTGGCTCATGCCTGTAATCCCAACAGTTTGGGAGGCCGTGGCAGGAGGATACCCTGAGCTCAGGAGTTCGAGACCACCCTGGGCAACATGGTGAAACCCCGTCTCTATTAAAATACAAAAAGTTAGCTGGGCATGGTGGTGTACCCCTGTAGTCCCAGCTACTCAGGAGACTGAGGTACGAGAATTGCTTGAAGTTGGGAGGCAGAGGTTGCAGTGAGCCAAGATCATGCCACTGCACTCCACCTTGGGTGACAGAGTGAGACTGTGTCTGAAAAAAAAAAAAAAAGAACAACTATCCTTTCACCAAGATTGTTTTTTTTTTTTTTTTTTTTTTTTTTTATTGAGTATTAAACAGTCACCCAGGCTGGATTCAGTGGCATGATCTCAGCTCACTACAACTTCCACCGCCCAAGTTCAAGTGATTCTCCTGCCTCAGCCTCCCGAGTAGCTGGGATTACAGTCATACACCACCATGCCCAGCTAATTTTGTAATTTTAGTAGAGACAGGCTTTTACCATGTTGGCCATGGTTGGTCTCCAACTCCTGACCTCAAGTGATCTGCCCACCTTGGCCTCCCAAAGTGCAGGGATTACAGGCATGAGCACGGCACCCGGTCTAATTTTTCTTTCAGTCCATTAAAATATGCTTATGGCCCACACCACTGTGCAGTTCTTCAAAATTATGTTCTATATTCTTCACTTACAAAGAAGACACCTCAGTTTCCAGAACCAGTTCAGGGTATAAACGTGTGAGTCACTTACCAGTGGCACAGATCAGAGTATCTCCTTCAAATCCTGGTGATCCAAGAAGAGAAGGGGTCTTCATCTAGGCAAGCTGATTTTCCCAGCATGGTCCCAACTGATAGTGATACTGTGACGAGACACTTTTTGTGCTGTTTTGCTGGCAGTGATATTATATCTACTTGACAATGAAAAGAAGCTTAGTAGTTGCCAAGGTTGTCCCCTGGTATAGCAGCTTTTGTGCAGCAGGGGGATGATGGGATGAGCTGTCAAGAACATCTGGTATATAAGGAGCCGATGTGTTCCACAGGTGATGCAAATGCTCCTGGGAACTGGTGATTTGGCTGTTGGACTATTTGGGAAGGTAGGTTTCATCTGGGAAAGAGAAGACTTTACAGGTGCTTGTTGGGATTAGTTTTAGGGGCCTGTCCTGGTGGTAGAGCTGCTAGATGCTAGGACTCTTGCTGGGACCTCAGAAGTTGTGATCATATGACCAATTTTTTTTTTTTTTTTTTTTTTTTTAGACGGAGTCTCACTCTGTTGTCATGCTGGCATGCAGTGGCACATTCTCGGCTCACTGCAACCTCTGCCTCCTGGGTTCAAGCAATTCTCCTGCCTCAGCCTCCTGAGTAACTGGGACTACAGGCGCGCACCACCACACCCAGTTAATTTTTGTATTTTTAGTAGAGGCCAAGTTTCACTATGTTGGCCAGGCTGGTCTTGAACTCCTGACCTCAAGCAATCCACCCGCCTCGGCTTCCCAAAGTGCTGGTATTACAGGTGTGAGCCACCTTGCCAGGCCTCGTGATTTTTATGTCCACCACAACAAGAGCTGCCAATTATAAAGCATCAGTTGTGTGTGAAGTATGTATCTCGTCGCATTTCTGCTCAGCAATCCTGTGAAGTGGTTTGGGGTCATCTGCATTTAATAGCTGAAGATATTGAGGCTCAGAGAGTGGAAGTGACTTGTCCAAGGCAGCACAGCTAGTCAGCAGCACGGCTGGCCCAGGGCCATCTGACTCAAACTCTGGCGAACTTGTGTTTGTACCACATGCCAAGCCGAGCTGAGCTCTCAGCCTCAGGGCTGACGTGACTGACTCCATCCAGTGCTGATTCGGGATGACTTGGGTTGGGATGCAGGAGAGAGGTTCAGTGACAGCCGCTGGGAGAGAGGGGAGGGGAAGGGAGGACCAATGCCAGGGAGGAGTTGGTGGGGCAAGACGTCAGGGGAGAAAACTCAATATTCAGAAAGATCTGGGCATCTAAGTGGTAGCCAAAATGCTCTGAATGTTAACAGAAATCAGTGTAAAATCCCAAGTTGAGATTCAATGTTCTGAGGCCCGACTAAGACTGGTTGTGAAGAAACTGACTTGGTGTATGTCACGTCCAAAGGATCTCGGGGTCCTAAGGGACCATGAGCTCAGTATGCTTCTGGAGTATGATGGAACTAGGGAGAAAGCCAACACACATTTCAGCAACATCAGTAGAGGCACAGCGTTTAGATGGAGGGAGGTGAGAATTGTGGCAGGACTCTGCTTGACAGAGTTGGGCACTGTTTTAAAATGGACTCAGGACTTGTTTTAATCAAGTATGGTAAGACACGCAGACACAGAAATGATTGTCATGAAGGAACAAGTTTATACTTACAGTTCCCTAGAAACAGGAGGCATCATGCCATGCAGGACCACGTGAGGAAGCATCAGCGTCCGTCAGGAGGCAGGAGGAGAGGTGAAAGTGTGGGCGAGAGCTTCATTGTGAGTTTTTTGTTTTGTTTTGGTTTGTTTTTTGAGATGAAGTCTCACTCTGTCACCCAGGCTGGAGTTCAGTGGCATGATCTTGGCTCACTGCAACCTCCACCTCCCGGGTTCAAGCAATTTTCTTGCCTCAGCCTCCTGAGTAGCTGGGATTACAGGTGCCCGCCACCATACCCAACTAATTTCTGTATTTTTGGTAGAGATGGGGTTTCACCATGTTGGTCAGGCTCGTCTCGAACTCCTGACCTCAGGCGATCCTCCCACCTCGGCCTCCCAAAGTGCTGGGATTACAGGCATGAACCACTGAACCTGGCCTCATTGTGGGTTTTGAGGGAAGGAATGGGCAAGGCAAGGCAAGCAGGCTGGGCAGGTTTGGGATAAACTATAAAGCAGGATCATTGTATCCATTCAGAGAATACTCCAGAGGATTACATAAATTCATTCACTTAGAGAGCTTTGAAGGATGCCTGCGTTAGAGCTCCTCACGTATTATTATTATTATTATTACCGCTCTGACAAGGGAGCAGGTAATAGGAGTTATCCAGTGTTAGGCAGAGGTTCTGGGCCTCTCTCAAGGACCAGAGGGTTAAGGGTCAGTGGTGAGACCCGGCCAGCCATGCTTCAGTCCTGCCCTCTTTCTGCTCCCAGGTGGCCACCGAAAGCTGGTGTACAACCTCAGCGAGGGCCACTATAGCACCTTCCACGTCATCCCCAGGGAGCCTGTCTCCAGGGTGTCCCTCATGGTGGAGGAAAGGAGGCCCTTGTGTGGCCCCAGCACCTCCCAGACCCTGAGATCCCTGTCCTGAGAGTCAGGGAGAGGCAAAACTCTCAGATGATCTATGCTGTCAAGTAGAGAGGATTGCATGCGCACAGAGGTGCACAGGTGTCCGTCACCACGCCCAACTAATGATTCGTGCCTGTGCAGGTACAATCATCCCTGCTGAGTAGGAACAGTGACCCGTGGTGGCGGGTTGCACATGCACCTCTGTGTGTGGGCCGTCGATTCATGCCTGGGCAGGTAGCGGGGTGTACAGGTCCGTGGAGCTGTGAGGCTGTGCATGTGCCTGTTCGGCTGTGGGTACTTCCACATGCATCTCTGTGTACACACCATGTATGTGTTTGTGTTTCCAGAATCCTTGAATGTTGGAGATGCAGGAGACTGTGAAAGCAGAGGTTCTCAAACTGCTTCACACTGGAATCACCTGGGAAGCTCTGAAAGACCCCACAATGCCCAGGCCATGCCCTAGACCATTTAAGTCGGAATTTCTCAGGGGTTGAGTTTCTGCATCCATCCTTTGTTAAAACTCCCTGGGTGATTCCAGTGTGCAGCTAACTCTGAGACTTAGTGTTCTGAGTGATTATTGAATAAAATCTTCCCATTTTATAGATGGGAAAACTGAGATCCCTTGTGTGTCTGCATTTGTGGACTGGTTGGACTGGACGGTGTCCCTAGAATATAAGCTCCATGAGGGCAGGGTCTTTGCTTAGTTCAGTGCATATCCCAAATGCCAAGAACTGTGCCTGGCATGTAGTAGCCACTTGATAGTTGGTTACTATGGTGAATCACAGCATTCTCGCTGCTGCTTCCCCACTTGTGCCCAGGAAGTGGGGTTCCGCAGGTGTTCTGCTCTGAGCCACCCCTCTTTCCTTGACCCTCTATGGCCCATGTGCAACGCCTTTGATAGGCTCTTCTTGAAAGAAATACAGCCACCCGAGCTGAACAGAGGCAATTGTCTGGTATTGGATATAGATGATGGAAGTAGATGCTCGGTGCCACAAAGAAAAATTAGCACTGAGACAAAGGATCTTTTAGCCACACAATTTTTACCTCCTGGACTGCAGGAAGGGTACTCTCACTAGCCATCATGCCATGAGAGTACAAAGAATAAAAGGAATATATACAAATGTATTCCTTATGCATTTGGGGTCATCCTTACTGCTGTGTCTGATCTCCATTGGCTGAAGTCAGACCTCACAATCTAAACTAAAACCCAACTGGCTAACACTTAAAACTTTTCTAAACAGGTAAAAGCAATGGAGAGCTGGGACATCCCTGTGAGCATGTCCAGCACAGATATCTTGGTTAAAATACAAGGACAGAGAGTATACTATGTGCCTGTAAGCATGTTTAACAGCTACATAGGATAGGGCTTAACAAAGAATTATTAGCATACTTACGATTTAACAAGAAAGGAAACTTTAAAAAGGAGTTTTTTGACTTCCCACATCTGGTCTTCCCTCCATGGGCGCCTACGTGTCCTCCATAAACTCCAGCTTCAATGGCTTCCTGCCTGCCATTGTCTACCACACCATGGGCCCCCAGCTCCGGCGTCTGGGGCAGGAAGATGGGAGAGAGGGCATCGCGGGACTCTTACCAGGATCTGAACTTGGCAAGGGGAGCTGGTGGCTGAGCTTCAGGGTCCCCAGCCTAGGAATACCCTCTTTGGCCCCAGCAGAGCCTAGTGTGTCTGGCTGACACTGACCTCTGCCTTTGGGGTTGACCCGTCACAGCCCCTCCCCAGGTAAGTCCAAGAGCACCTGGGTAGCTCTGACAGCTCTGATGAGTAGATATTTTTGCTGGGGCAGAATCAGGCAGCCCCTGCCCCCCTCAAGCCCCTACTTGGCTCTGGCCACTTGAAAATGGCTTCCCACTTCCCTCCTCGTGTGTCCCTTCCCCAGCAGCTCAGGCTCCCTCACAGCCCCTACCCAGCATCCCCTTTCTGTCCATCTAGGGTTTGCCACTCGAAGTCGTGGAGGGGGTTCTAAGTGGCACTAGCTTTTCACAGGTGCCTCCTGAGAACAGCATGTTAGCCCCAGAACATGGCTGAAATGGAGGGACTCTGGACACCTTGGCACACCCACCTGGGGAAAGCTGGGGGCAGTGGGAGAGGAGAGTAACATGAAGGAAGCAAAGGTCTGGGTGCTTCTGAACCAATGAGGCAACTTTTAAGGTTCATTTTTCTCCCCAAGTGGCCCTGAAGCCCAGGCTGGCTGTTCTGGGCAGCCAACCCCACCCACCCTGCCCCTAACCCTCTAGAGTGGGTTGGGGTAGGGCTGAAACACTTGGAGTGTGCCAACAAGTGCCTGTAGGCTATGCCTGCAAATTCCTTCATCTTTCATTCCATTCGATTAGTGGCCCCTGCGTTGTTCTAGAAAAGGGTTTGGATGAATTATAGGTGCCTGCTCTAGTGGCGAGAGTTCTGGCTCTTGGAGTCAGACAGACCTGGAATCAATCCAGGCTCTGCCACATACTAGCAGTATGGTCAGAGCCTCAGTTTCTCCACCTATGAAGTGAGGATGGTGTGAGTATCTCCCTTGCAGGGTTGTTGAGAGGGTTAATGCAGATAATGCAAATCCTTGTTGGACATCAGTCCAGGACCTGCCTCTAGCTGGCCCTGCCCCTCAGAGGCTGCCCCTGCCCCGTAGTCTGACTATCCTCAGAGAGCACACACAGCATCTGGCCATAGCCAATGGGCCAGGCACAGGGTGTGCCTCAGAACTCACCTTGGCCTTGAGAAGCCCCCGGGTTGGAAGGTGGATGAATGAAGTATGGATCTGGACAACCCTAAAATAGAGCAGATGCTACAGATGCTACTGCACTTTAAAACTTCAAAACCAGTATTTGGGAAGCTCTGAGCTCAGAAAGAGAATGTGTCCTACAAGAATGGACATTGACAGAGATGGAGGTAGATGCACAATAGATTGACCAGCCACATCCCTGCAGTGCTGGGAAGGCAGTGGGCCCTGGAGGCCAAGACCACCTCCATCCTGTGCCCTTTATAAACTTCACCTGCTGAGGGAGCTCTCTGAACTACAGCCTCTGCAAACAATCCTCCCCATCTGCTAGAGTAAGCCCCACCAATCTTGCTGCTGCCTCCTCAGCTCTGTCAAGGCTAGAAGGAACCTTCCAGCACCCTTGGGCTGAAGTGACTTTTCC
Source organism: Cacajao melanocephalus (assembly GCA_963573385.1). Classification (NCBI taxonomy): domain Eukaryota; kingdom Metazoa; phylum Chordata; class Mammalia; order Primates; family Pitheciidae; genus Cacajao; species Cacajao melanocephalus. The sequence continues at coordinate 11,242 of CAUYLG010067437.1, forward strand.
CTCAGACATCTTAGGAGGAGGGGTGAACTGCAGATGGCACCCATGGAAGCCAGGTCAATGTGTTACTCATCTGTCTCCTCCCAGAGCCAGCAAATTAGAGGTGGAAATGTCCACCCTTACCCCCTCAGAAGTGTTTGGAAATACAGATATGAGTGGACTTTAGGGAAAACAATGTTTTATTCAAATGCAAGAGATTCTGGTGTGTTTTGTTTGCCCAATGGGTACTGTCTTGTGAGACTGTGGATATCCATCCACCCATGCATCCATTTATCCATCCACACATCCATCCATCCATCCATGCATTCATCCATTTATGATCCATCCATCTATCATCCATCCATCCATTTATGCATGCATCCATCCATGGATCCATCCATCCATCCAACTATCCATCCAACCATCCATCCATCTATCCATCCATCTATGCATGCATCCATCCATGGATCCATCCATCCATCCATCTATCCATCCAACCATTCATCCATCCATCCATCCATGCATCCATGCATCCATGGATCCATCCATTCATCCATCTGTCTATCCAACCATTCATCCATTTAACCATCCATGCATGCATCCATCCATCCATCCATCTATCCATCCATCCATCTATCCATTGAACCATTTATCCATCCATTCATCCATGCATCCATTTATCCATCCATGCATCCATCCATCCATTCATCCATCCATCCATGAATTCATCCATCCGTCCATCCATCCATCCAACCATCCATCCATCCAACCATTCATCCATCTATCCATGCACCATCCATCCATCCATCCCTCCATTTATCCATCCATCCATATATCCATCCATCCATGAATCCATTTAACCATCCATGCATCCATCCATTTATTCATCCATGCATCCATGCATCACCCATACATCCATTCATCCATGCATCATCCATCCATCCATTCATCCATCCATGCATTCATCCATCCATCCATTGATCTATTCATCTATCCATGCATCCATTTATCCATCCATGCATCCATCCATTCATTCATCCATGCATCCATGCATCATCCATCCATCCATTCATCTGTGCATGCACACATTCATCCATCTATCCATCCATCTATGCATCCATCCATCCATGTATCCACTTATCCATCCATGCATCCATCCATTCATGCATTCATGCATCCATCCATCCATCCATCCATGCATCCATCCATCATCCATCCATCCACCCATCCATCCATGCATCTATTCATCCACCCATCCATCTACTTAATGAAAGTGTGAGGTCCTAGTCTTCCTGGCACTGTTCCTGACATAGGTGAAACATGGTGAACAAGATGGATGAGAACACACACATGTGCAACTTACCTTCCAGATGGGAGAAGATGGCATAAAAAACACATAAAGAAACAATGAAATGAAGTGGAAGCATCGGTGCTGTGAAGAGAAATGCAACAGGATAAGGGGATAGTGAATGGTAGAGGGCAGGGCTACTTTAGGTGGAGCGGTCGGGGAGGTTTCTCTGAGGAGCAGAGACTTGAAGGGAAGAGGAGGGGCTGCGCGGTTGGCTGGTCAGAGTTACAGGCATTGAAACAGCAAGTTCCAGGGCTAGAACGGAGACTGTACCAAATAATAATAATAATAATAATAATAAATATATAAAAAAGGCAAGGAGGCCCGAGTGGGTGAGCAGAGTGAGTGAGAGGGAGGTGTAAGGAGATGAGGCAGGAGAAGGGTCCCCACTGCTCCTGTCAAGCCTTGTGGTGTCGGGACTTGAGCTTTAGTCTAAGCAGGTGAATGTGGTACATGCAAAAGAGAGAGAATGTGGCAGGACCAAGGAGGAGGCTATGCCACTTATGCCACTCCTGGCAAAGATAAGGGGGCATGGAGTAGGCTGGTTGTGGTGCAGGTGGTGAGAGCAGTCAGGTTCACACAGATTCTAAAAGTTGGACCCAAAGAATTTGCTGCAGAATCAGATGTGGGGTGTAAGGCAGAGAGGAGTCAAGGGCAACTTTAGGATTTGGGGCCAGAACTGCCTTTACACAGATGGGCACACTGTAGGGGGAAGCAGGTTAGGTGGGATGAAAATCAAGAGTTCAAGTTAAGTTTGAGCAGCCTATTAGACCTCCAGCTGGGGCCAGATCCAAGAAGCTGCTTCCCAGGGAGAGATCAGGATGAGAGATACACAAGTGGGAGTGATTGGCATTGGGTGGACTTTACAGTCCCTGGGCTAGGGAGACAGCTGGGAAGTGACCATGGATAGAGAAGAGACAGAGTCACAGAAACTAAGAGAAGAAATGTTGCAAGAAGGAGGGAACGTTCAACTCTCAAATGCTGCTGAGAGGTGAGCTGAGGGCTGAGAATGGAATTAGGAAGAACCAAGGTCACTGATGATCTTAACTTGAGGGTTTCAGTGTCGAGAGCCGGTGAACTGCAGTGGGTCCAGTGGGCATGGGTGGAGCGTGGGCTCCTCTCTCAGAGACTTGTGCTGTAAAAGAGGTCACACACATGGGAGTGCAGCTAGAGGGAAGGCACAGAGGGTCAAGGGAGGGTTTCTTCTGAGATGAGAGAGGTCACAGCTTGTTTTTAGGTTGATGGGAATGATCCATAGAGGGGAAGGTAATTAAGAAGAGAGGCCAGGCGTGGTGGCTCACACCTGTAATCTCAGCACTTTTGGAGGCCAAGGTGGGTGGGTCATTTGAGGTCAGGAGTTGGAGACCAGCCTGGCCAACATGGTGAAACCCCGCCTCTACTAAAAATTAAAAAAATAAAAATATATAAAAGGCTGGGAACGGTGGCTCATGCCTGTAATCCCAGCACTTTGGGAGGCTGAGGCAGGTGGATCACCTGAGGTTAGGAGTTCGAGACCAGCCTGACCAAAATAGTGAAGCCCTGTCTCTATAAAATTAAAAAAAAAAATAGCCGGGCATGGTGGTGGGCACTGTAGTCCCAGCTACTCAGGAGGCTGAGGTAAGAGAATTGCTTGAACCCTGGAGGCAAATGTTGCAGTGAGCTGAGATTGCACCACTGCACTCCAGCCTGGGCAACAGAGTGAGACTCCATCTCAAAAAAAAAAAAATCCAGAAGAGAAACATGAGAATCACCAGGGCAAAACCCGGGGTGGTGAGAGGGCTTGGCGCCCTGTGCATGAGGGAAGGAGGAGGTGTCCTCGGTGAGTGCGTCTATGGTACCTGAGTGGTGCTGGTTGGTGGAAGATTTCGTATCATGAGAATGAGGCATTTTCATCTGATTCTCTTTTCTCAGTGAGATAAGAACCAAGCCACATGCAGCTGTGTGGGTGCAGAAGCAGAACGGATGGAGGGCTTTCGGGAAGAGCCAAGAGAGGTGGGGGTAGCTTGGAGTATGAGGTGGCAGTGGGCTCCCTGAAGGCCCAGGCTCCACCTACAGCCGGCTACCTGCTGGTCCCTGCAAAGGCCTGCTGTCCTTCAATAGCCATTACCCACTGCGAGCTCATAATGATCCCACTTTATAGAGGCCATTTACCCTGGCCATCTAGCAGTCAGTCGCAGAGCTGGGATATGAATTCAAATAGAGGTTCATTGCTCTCCATTCAGAGTAGCAGGGGCATATGTGCTGTGTTTAAGAAAGACTTGCATTACAAGTGGTGAAAATAAACAAGTATTGGCTCTTGGGGGATTAAACTTTAGGTATTTTGCGCCCTGGTTGGGCCAGGCTTGGTCCCGGTTCAACCACCGTGACTTACTGCCACCTCCTGGCCACTCTCGGTGTTGCACCCGCGTAGGATTTGCTCTCACGGTCTGGGTCTAACCCTGCCTGGTTTAAAGGGGAGGCCGGCGCTCTTATCTCTTCGACAAATCAGACAAACCAGGAAACAGAGGTCCAGAGAGCCACTTTAAGCTTTCATCTGCACTTGCCTACCCCATCTATTCAGTTGTTCATTCACTCAATAAATATTTCTTGGACACCTACTATGTGCCAGACGCCGACCTCGGTGCTGGGTCTCCGCAGGGAATGAGGCAGCAGAGGGCGCCGCTCTGTATAGCTGACACGCCCTGTTGGGGAGCGGGAGGAAGGCACAGACCATGCACAAGTAAATCAGAGAGGACGACGGATGGCGACGGGTGCCGGCAAGCAACAAGAAGGGAGCGACAGGAGAGGGTGGTCAGGAGATGCCAGTGGAGGGGAGACCTGAAGCGCTGGGGGGACGGGGAAAGACGCCCCAGGAAGAGGGAGCAGCGTCACAAACGCCCTGACAGGCTGAAAGGTTTGGGCGGGTTCCAGGAACACAGGCGGCCAGGGAGGTGGAGCCCACACCTCAACACACAACTCCCCGCTAAGAACGTGGAGCGATCCGTGTAGATCCGCGTAGAACGTTTTCTGAGACGGCCATGCCACTGACCTGTCAGTCAGCCCAAGCCTCCTCCCAGTCCCCAAACAGCTGACCACTCCCTCCTTGAAATTATCTCCCCTCTCAGCTTGTGCGACACCAACCTCCGGTGGCAGGAAAAACGATTCTTATTCTCTTGCGAAAATTAAACCTTAACGATCAACACAGAGCTGTCACTGGTTTGAAGGAAGCCCTTGACACTGTGTCAAAGGCTGGAGCAGAAACTGTGGCATGCGGTGTCAAAGGTCGAAGTCCACACTTCCTGGACTGGGACAGAGCGCATAGGTCAGGACAGAATCAGTTTTGCTTTAGCTGTCCCCATGTTATAAGCGTGTTGCTGGCCCTGTCTGCTGCTAGTGGTGAGTCATTCTTGGCAAATAAAGGGACTATTTATAAGTTTATAGATACGGTAGGAGTATGCTTTGTTCAAATCCTATGAGTAGTGTTCATGAAATAAGTTGTGGAAGGGAGATAAGTCTCTGATTCAGTAAGTCCATTGCCAATTCCAATGTGTTACTCCAATGCTATCCCAATTACGTTAGCTGGTAGTTTCCAGTGTGTGGATATTTGCTATAGGCTATGGTTCTTTGTAAAGCAAAATATTTTCGTCCTTAAAAAGGAGAAAGTTAAGCCTGAACAACATAGCGAGACCCCAACTGTACAAAGAAAAAATCAGCCCAGCATAGTGGCACATGTCTGTGATCCCAGCTACTCAGGAGGCTGAGGCAGGAACATTGCTTGATCTTGAGAGTTCAGAGGTTGGGGTGAGCTGTGATTGCTCCGCTGCACTCCAGCCTGGGTAACAGAGCATGACCCTGTCTCAAAAAAAAAAAAAGAGAGAGAGAGAGCGCAAAAGTTATATGAAGCAACATGTACCCTCATACGCAACCTGAAGATGTGATTAGACACAATCTTACAAATTCAACATCAATGCGAAATGAAATAAAATTTCCTATGTTAGAATTACTTGTCATAAAAACAAAGATCAAGGCTATCGGATGGGGCAGTTAACACTCTGAGTGTTTCCAGTTTTCATTGTAAGGTTAACTTTTTTCCTGATAGATGTTCAAAAAAAGGGTAACTTTTAAATAGCAAACATTTGCAATACCATTGTTCCATTTTTGAAATGACTTTTATTTGGCATTTACATTGAGTTAATGTTTCCTTCTTGTAATGTTTTCTATTATCAACTGCTGGCATAAGGTAGGAATCATTTTTACATGTTCTTGAAATATATCATTGAATCATAGTATACTAAAATAAAATAATAAAATAAATAAAAACCATGCACTTTTAGTGAATAATAAAAACCAGGCACTAAACAGAAAACCTCTGATATTTTTAGTATATCTGTGTCACAGAAAAATGTTCACTATTTCTTATTATGGTCAGTGATTATCTTTTCAAAACACATAAGCTGCTAGGAAAAATACAGAATAGTGTGTAATTTTTAGGAATTCTTGGTATTTCCTGGAATTCTGATTTCTCACACTCAAATCCCAAAGATTAGTGTCTTTTAGGCTTTTTTTCTTTTTTTTGACAGGGTTTCACTCTGTTGTCCAGGCTGGAGTGCAGTGGTGCGATCACAGATCACTGCAGCCTCGACCTTCTGCAGCTCAGGTGATCCTCCCACCTAAGCCTCCTGCGTATCTGGGACTACAGGTGCATGCCACCCTGCCTGGCTAATTTTTGTGGTTTGTGTAGAGACGAGGTTTCACCAGGCTGGTCTAAAACTCCTTGGCTCAAGCAATCCGCCCACCTCAGCCTCCCAAAGTGCTGGGATTACAGTCATGAGTCACCATGCCTGGCTGCATTTGTTTTGGGGGCGGGGAGGGGGGGATGCGGGTATGGTTTTGTTTACTTATGGCTTTGCTTTGCCTGTGTTCTGTTTGTTTGTTGTTTGCTTTGTTTTTTGTTTGTTTTGATGTGTCTTTAAATATTGTTTTACCTTTGGTTCCCTTTCCATCTTTTTTATTCTTATAATTCATTTATTACTGAAACCAGATCAAAAATTAGCCCGGATACCTTGGGGAAATACCTAAGAGTAGAATTGCTAGTTTCTAAGGCAGATAAATGTTTAACTTACTAAGAGTCTGTTAAACAGTTTTCCGAGTGGTATACTCTTACACTCCCACCAACAATGCAGAAAACTTCCAATTGCTCCAAGTCTTCACCAATATTTAGTACTGTGCATCTTTTTTGAGAAAACATTTTAGCCATTCTAGTGGCATGAAATGCTATTCTTTAATTTGAAGTTTCCTAGTAACTAATGATGTTGGACACTTTTTCATGTGCTTATTGGCCATTTGCACATCTTCTTTTGTGAAATGTTTTCCATATCTTATTTAAATTATCTGTTACTGTGTAACACACCACCACCAAAATTAGTGACATAAGACAAAACCATTTATTTGCTCATTCTTCTACGATCTGACTTGGCCATACCTGGGCAGGTCTTTTGCTCCACATGATATTAACTGTGGTCATCTGTAAGCTAACTGGCTCCAGTGGCTTAGCATCAAAGATGGCCTAACACGCACATCTGGTGGCTTTGCTGGGATGGCTGAAGCAGCTGGAGGCTGGCCAGGTATATCTCTCTCCTCATGGTCACCCATCAAGGTAGGCTGGTCACTTTTTCTCAGTGGTGCAGGGTTCCAAAATGGAGCACTCAAAGAGGACAATACCCAGTGTGCAATAGTTTATCTTCTTGCATCATGCCAGCTAATGCTCCACAGGCCAAGAGAAATCACGTGTCCGAGCCCATTGACAAGGTGGAAAGGGACCATCCATGGGATGAATGCTGGGAGGCATAGCTCATTGCAGACCACCCGTGTAATCCTACCACAATCTTTTGTCCATTTCCCATTGCATTGTCTTTTCCAAATTGCTTTAGCTCTTTATGCTCTGAGTATGTCTTTTGTTAGACACAAGTATTGTGAAAATATTTTTTTCAAATCCATGTCTTGCCTTTTTTTTTTTAAAACTTGTCTCTTGAGAGATGAACTCCGAATCTTGGGGGGAAAAAAAACCAAAACATTGACTCTAGATTTGCTATTGCAGGTAGTATTTTTGTTTTATTTTCCAATTGATTGTGACTAACATGCCATAAAAATGGATTTTCACATATTAATTTTATAGCCTGTGACCTTGATAACTTCACTTTTAATTTTTGTAGGATTTTGGGGAGTGGTGGCGAGGTGGAGAGGATGGATCCCATAGGGTTCACCATGTACACAATCACGTGGTGTGGAACAATGACAATTTTACTCCCCCCACCCCCAACCCAGTCTTTATGTCTTTTCTTGCTTTTTCGTGCTTTATGGAACTGGCTGGAACTTTCTAGCTCAATGTTGAAAAGAAGTGGTAAGAGCAAAATATTTGCTGTAGGGAATCTTAACAAAAACCTATTCAATATTTCTCCGTTAAGTATGATGTGAGCTGTAGATGTTTTATAAATGTCTTTTATCAAGAAGTTATCTTCTATGTCTAGATGATTAAGGGGTGTGTGTGCGTGTGTGTGTGTGTGTGTGTGCTGTTTGGTTTTTGTTTTGAAATAAAGAATGGGTGTTAATTTTTGTAAAAATGTTTTTCTGGATTTGCTTGAGGTTATTTTTTATTTTTATACTTTGTTAACATAGTAAATTACAATAATTGATTTTTGAATGTTAAATCAATCTTATATTTTTGGGATAAACCTCATTTGGTCATTATGTTTTACCCTTCTTATATGTTGCCAAATCAACTTGCTAATTTTTTTTTAAGAAAGAAAAAGAGAGAAAAGAAGAAAGAAAGAAGAAAGGAAAAAAAAGAATGAAAGAGAGAAAGAAAGAGGAAGAGAAAGAGGGAGAGAGAACGAGATTCTTATTCTATTGCCCAGGCTAGAATGCAGTCTAAAAATGGGTATTAAAAACCTCTTTTATGCCAATAATTGTGCTTAACAATGGAGACAGGAAGG
>CAUYLG010067438.1:0-38036 GCA_963573385.1 Cacajao melanocephalus
TTTTTGCCCATTCAGTATGATATTGTCTGTGGGTTTGTTGTAGATAGCTTTTATTATTTTGAGATATGTTCTATTGATGCATAGCTTATTGAGAGTTTTTAGCATAAAGGACTGTTGAATTTTGTCGAAGGCCTTCTCTGCATCTATTGAGATAATCATGTGGTTTTTTGTCTTTGATTCTGTTTATGTGATGGATTACATCTATAGATTTGTGTATGTTTAACCAGCCTTACCTCCTCAGGATGAAGCCTACTTGATCGTGATGGATAAGCTTTTTGATGTGCTGTTGCATTCGGTTTGCCAGCATTTTATTGAAGATTTTCACATCAATGTTCATCATGGATATTGGCCTGAAATTGTCTTTTTTAGTTGTGTCTCTGCCAGGTTTTGGTATCAGGATGATGTTGGTCTCATGAAATGAGTAGGGAGTATTCCCTCTTTTTGTATTGTTTGGAATAGTTTCAGAAGGAATGGTACCATCTCCTCTTTATAAGTCTGGTAGAATTCAGCTGTGAACCTGTCTGGACCTGGGCTTTATTTGGTTGGTAGGCTATTAATTGCTGCCTCAACTTCAGACCTTGTTATTAGTCTATTCAGGGATTCAACTTCTTCCTGGTTTAGTCTTGGGAGGGTGTAAGTGTCCAGGAATTTATCAGTTTCTTCCAGGTTTACTAGTTTATGTGCATAGAGTTGTTTGTAGTAATCTCTGATGGTAGTTTGTGTTTCTGTGGGATCAGTGGTGATATCCCCATTATTATTATTTATTGCATCTATTAGATTCTTCTCTATTTTCTTTTTTATTAGTGTGGCTAGCAGTCTAGCAGTCTTGAAATTTTCAAAAAGCCAGCTCCTTGATTTACTGGTTTTCTGAAGGGTTTTTTGTTCCTTTATCTCTTTCAGTTCTGCTCTGATCTTAGTTATTTCTTGTCTTCTGCTAGCTTTTGAATTTGTTTGATCTTGCTCCTCTAGTTCTTTTAATTTTGGTGTTAGGATGTTGATTTTAGATCTTTCTTCGCATCTCATGTGGGCATTTACTGCTATAAATTACCCTCTAGACACTGCTTTAAATGTGTCCCAGGGATTCTGGTATGTTGTGTCTTCATTCTCATTGGTGTCAAAGAACATCTTTATTTCTGCCTTCATTTCATTATTTATCCAGTAATCATTCAGGAGCACGTTGTTCAGTTTCCATGTAGTTTTGTGATTTTGCTAATCGTGAGTTCTAATTTGATTGCACTGTGGTCGGAAAGACTGGTTGTTATGATTTCCATTCTTTTGCATTTGCTGAGGAGTAATTTACTTATAATTATGTGGTCAATTTTAGAGTAAGTGCAATGTGGTGCTGAGAAGAATGTGTATTCTGTGGATTTGGGGTGGAGAGTTTTGTAGATGTCTATTAGGTCTGCTTGGTCCAGATCTGAGTTCAAGTCTTGGATATCCTTGTTAATTTTCTGTTTCATTGATCTGTCTAATATTGACAGTGGAGTGTTAATAGTCTCCCACTATTATTCTGTGGGAGTATAAGTCTCTTTGTAGGTTGTTAAGAACTTGCTTTATGTATCTGGTTGCTCCTATATTGGGTGCATATGTATTTAGGATCGTTAATTCTTCTTGTTGCAATGATCCCTTTGCCATTATGTAATGCCCTTTTTTTTGTCTCTTTTATCTTTGTTGGTTTAAAGTCCATTTTATCAGAGACTAGGATTACAACCCCTGCTTTTTTTTTGCTCTCCATTTGCTTGGTGAATCTTCCTCCATCCCTTTATTTTGAGTCTATGTATGTCTTTGCATGTGAGATGGGTCTCCTGAATATAGCACACCAACGGGTCTTGACTCTTTATACAATTTGCCAGTCTGTGTCTTTTGACTAGGGCATTTAGCCTGTTTACATTTAAGGTTAATATTGTTATGTGTGAATTTGATCCTGCAATTTTGATACTGGCTAGTTGTTTTGCTCATTAGTTGACACAGTTTCTTCATTGTGTCAATGGTCTTTACCATTTGGTATGTTTTTGCAGTGGCTGGTACTGGTTGTTCCTTTCCATGTGTAGTGCCTCTTTCAGGAGCTCCTGTAAAGCAGGCCTGGTGGTGATGAAATCTCTCAGCAACTGTTGTCCATAAAGGATTTTATTTTTCCTTCACTTATGAAGCTTAGTTTGGCTGGAAATGAAATTCTGGGTTGAATGTTCTTTTCTTTAAGGATATTGAATATTGACCCCCACTCTCTTCTGGCTTGTAGGGTTTCTGCCAAGAGATCCACTGTGAGTCTGATGTGCTTCCCTTTGTGTATAAACTGACCTTTCTCTCTGGCTGCCCTTAGCATTTTTCTTTCATTCAACGCTGGTGAATCTGATGATTATGTGCCTTGGGGTTGCTCTTCTTGAGGAATATCTTTGTGGTATTCTCTGTATTTCCTGGATTTGAATGTTGGCCTGCCTTGCTAGATTAGGGAAGTCTCCTGGATAATATCCCAAAGAGTGTTTTCAAGCTTGGATTCATTCTCCCAATCACATTCAGGTAAACTGATCAAACATAGATTAGTTTTTTTCCCATAATCCCATATTTCTTGGAGGCTTTCTTCATTTCTTTTTACTTTTTTTCCTCTAATCTTGCCTTTTCATTTTATTTCATTGAGTTGATATTCAATATCTGATATCCTTTCTTCTGCCTGATTGATTCAGCTATTTAAACTTGTGTACGTTTCGCAAAGTTCTTGTGCAGTGTTTTTCAGCTCCATCAAGTCATTTATGTTCTTCTCTAAGCTGGTTATTCTAGTTAGCATTTCGTCTAACGTTTTTTCAATGTTTTTAGTTTCTTTGGATTGGGTTAGAAAATGTTCCTTTAAGCTCAGAAAAGTTTGTTATTACCCACCTTCTGAAACCTGCTTCTTTCAATTTGTCAAACTCATTCTCCATTAAGTTTGTTCCCTTGCTGGTGAAGAGTTGTGATTTCTTGAGGGAGAAGAGCATTTTGGTTTTTGGTGTTTTTATCCTTTTTGCACTGATTTCTTCCCATCTTCATGGATTTATCTACTTTTGGTCTTTGAAGTTGGTGACTTTCGGGTGGGGTCTCTGAGTGGATGTCCTTTTTGTTGTAGTTGGGGCTGTTTCTTTCCACTTTTTAGTTTTCCTTCTAACAGTCAGGCCACTCTGCTGCAGGGCTGCTGGAGGTCCACTCCAGACCCTGCTTGCCTGGGAATGACCCAAGGTGGCTGCAGAGCAGCAAGGATTGCTGCCTTTTCCTTCCTCTGGTACCTTCATCCCAGAAGGGTACCTGCCAGATGTTAGCCAGAGCCCTCTTGTATGAGGTGACTCTTTGGATATACAGGGGTCAGGGAGACGCTTGAGGAGACAATCTGTCTCTTGTCAGAGCTCAAGTGCTGTGCTGGGCGCTCTGTTGCTCCCTTCAGAGCTGCTGAGCAGGGACGTTTAAGTCTGCTACAGCAGAACTCACTACCACTCCTTTTCCCAGGTGCTCTGTCCCAGGAAGATGTGGCTTTATATATAAGTCCCTGACAGGCTCCTGCCTTTTTTCAGAGATGCCCTGCCTAGCAAGTAGGGAGTCTAGAGACAGTCTGCCTGCAGAGGTGTTGTTGAGCCGCTGTGGGCTCCCCCAGCTGCTGTGTAAACTTCTTTGTGCTTTTGTTTACACAGGTAAGGTTAGAGCTGCCTCGGTAATGGCGGGCACCCCTCCCCCAACAGAGCTCCACCGTCCAGGGTTGAGCTCAAACTGCTGTATTGGCTGCGAAACTCCCAAGCCGGTGGGATTCAGTTTTCTGGTCTCCGTCAGGGTGGGACCCACGGATCCAGATCACCTGGCTCCCCGCCTTCAGCCCCTCTTTCTCTCAGGGGTATGGGTGACTGTGTCTCGCAGGCACTCCAGGCGCCAGTCAAAACGGCTGCTCAGATTTGTGCTGGCAACTCACAGTGCTGACCCAGATTTGCCCTGGAAACCCATGGTGCCTGTCAGCAGGCAGGAATCTCTTGGTCTGTGGGTTGCGAAGACCACAGGAGAAGCGCAGCATCCAAACTGGAGCTCTGGAGTGGCCAGAAATGTTCTCGATGGCCTCCATTGGATAGGAGGGAGGGTCTTCATGCCCCTTGCACTTCCTGGTGAGGCAGTGCCCCACCCTGACTCGGTTTGTCCTCCTTGGCTACACCTACCATCCAACCAGTTTCGTTGAGATGAACCTGGTACCTCGGTTGGAAATGCAGAGATCATTTGCCTTCTGTGTCACTCTCACTGAGAAGTGAGCTCCGGAGCTGTTCCTATTTGGCCATCTTGGTGGATGGACCGGGATGGTTACTCTTATCATCACATTTTAATGGGACCCTTGAATAACCTCTATATTTAATACCATTTCTCTTACACTGCTTTTATTTTTGTTTCCTAATATGAACAATTCCACTACTAAGTGTTTTAATTAATTGTCAACAAATATTTATTAATTGCCTAGTACGTAGCACAGCTATTTTTGTTGACACTGTAGAGGATACAACTGATGTCTGCATAGACATAGTCTTACCTTTTTGCTTATACTCTTGTTTTTGTTTTTTTTTCTTTTTTTTTAAAGCACTATATGCTCCAGGAGACCAGGGATCATTTCTGACTTGTTCGCTACATTTTAGCAGTACCTGGAAGAGTGCCTAGCACATAGTAAGTGCTCAAAAAATATTGTTGGTTTAATGAATAATAATTTTAAAATACTGGAAATCAAATGTGATAAAACTCATAAATATGTGACACACATAGTGAGGAGTTTGGAGGCGGGGAAAGATGAAGGTCAGGAATAATTACAAAGACAGATGAAGATTTGTTGAAAATGGAGATGCCCAGAGGAGCATTGAAGGGTGAATTGAGTTTAATAGATATCTGAGAGAAGACTTCAAAATGTAAATGGAAATATGGGATTAAGAGATAAAAATAAAAAATATAAAATTCATTTCTCAACATACACTTCATCAAATTCAAGACACTTTTGTAAGCTATGATACCAGCCATTTAGTTCAATCCTAAAGAACTGAGGTTCCTGGAAATCTAACCATGTTAATGCAATCTTTTTTACATTATTAACTAAAATGGGTGCCTTTTAAAGATTTTTTTGACTCCAAGACACAAATTAGTCAGAAGAGATCATATCAGGACTGTAGGATGAATGCCTAATGATTTCCCATTGAGACACTTACAAAATTGCCCTTGTTTGATGAGAGAATGAGTAGGAGCATTGTTGTAATGGAGAAGTACTATTTGGTGAAGCTTTTCCAGGTGTTTTTCTGCTAAAGTTTTGACTATCTTTCTCAAAACACTCTTATAATAAGCAGTTGTTATTGTTCTTTGGCCCTCCAGAAAGTCAACAAACAAAATGCCTTGAGCATCCCCAAAAAGCTGTTGCCATGACCTTTGTTCTTGGTCCACTTTTGCCATAACCTTTGCTCTTGACTACCAAGAGGTAGCCATTGAGATGTCAACTTTAGCCAAGTGAGATGTCTGTGGTGTTGGCTATTGCTTCTGTTGTTAATGGCTGGTCTTCTTCAATTAGGGCACAAACAAGATTAATTTTTCCTTGCCAGTTGATGTGGATGGTCTGCTGTTACTCATCTTCAACATCGTCTTGTCCCTTATCTTCAACATTGTCTTGTTCCTTCTTAAAAATAGTTACCCATTTGTCAACTGCTGGTTTCTTTGGGACATTGTTCCCATAAAGTTTTCATAAAGCTACAATGATTTCACCATTCCTCCACCCAAGCTTTACCAAAAATTTAATGTTTGTTCTTGCTTCAGTTTTAGCAGAATTCATGTTGCATCTATAGGGGCTTTTAAAAAATTAATGTCTTATCCTTCTTAGTGCCTCAAACTAGACCTTGCTCAAACATGTTAAACAAGTTAGTATGAATTTGGCTTGGTGCAAAAAATGTTGAAGTGCATACATAGTTTTTTCATAACACTTATTTTCTGTAAACTTTTTGAAGATTCCTTGTAAATGGGAAGGGAATTGGGGTACTTTAGGCTTGAGGGAAAATGGCTGACGTGACTAGATTTTTCCCAGAGGAAATCAAAACAAATGTGATAAAAGGGTAAAGTTTGTCCTGGAGGAGCCAGCTATGCCCCTTCTGGTGCATTCACTGGTCTCTTTCTCATTGTCTCTCCTCCTGTCGCTCTGGAGCACCTCCTTTCCCCAGCAATGTCTGCTGTTTTAAGTTGCATGATATTAAAACAAAAACAAACAAACAAGAAACACCTGCCCAGTTGCCCGTCTCAGCATAAGGCTTTGTTTGGTGTCTTCTAGCACTAAACTAAGAATGTATTTGTTTTAAGATTTCAATTTAGCTGTCATTCCTATGGGAAGTTTTTCTCAACCCTTCCAGGTATATTCCACCTGTCCTCCTATAATGCTCATCGCTTCTTCCATGAAAGCAATTATTGGGATGTATTTAAGTGGTCTATATTGTAGCCTCTCTCCCTAAAGTAAGGCAGAAGAGGTCTGAGATTGTCTTGCTGATGTCATGTGATGTATGAACAACTGTGCAGACCTAAAAAGCCATAGGGAGAATTTTAAATCATTTTATGAATATAATTTTATTTATCTCTTCTCAAATACTGTGTTTCAAACTGATAAAGGCGCTTTTCTTTGTGAAGGAGTTTATGGAACCCTCAAAATTACTTTTTAGTTATGCCTAGGAATAGAACTAACTTGATTTGAGAAATATGATTGCCAGTCATCTTGGTTTAACCAGGACTCAAGAGTTTTTGGGACCTGGGGATTTTCAGTGCTAAATCCTGGAAAGTCCCAGGCAAACCAGGGCAAATTGGTTCCACCATATTGGAAAATAAAAAACAAATAATAATAAGCTTCCTCTGTGCACTATGCTATATCTATAAATACTAGCCAAGGTTATGTTTAGTGCTGCAAAATTTAATTTCTGATCTCATTTTTTCATCCCTCGAGTAACGGAACATTATGTCTTGGTAGGAAAGCATTCATCCTGTGCATAGTGAGTTAAAGCAGAGAATTCATAGACTCTGCCAATTTATGTTGCTTTTAGCATACCACAATAATTGGTTCTCTCAAAGTCACCCTTTATGCCTTGTGCTATAATTAACTGGAAGAATCTTCAAGTAGGTCGCTTTCCCTTTAGATGTTTTGTTGCAGATGAATTCACAGGAAATGATTTTTGTGGTTGTTGGTTGTTCTTAACTCTCAGAAGCTCTTGAGAGAGAATGACTTTCATCCCTCAAGAGGAGATACTGGATGAGAAGACAGCATTCATACTGAAGCACTTCAGCACTATTTGGATTTGAACCAAAATGAATTGAATTCTGGTTCAACTCTTTCCATTATTTCCTTATTGTGTTCCTTGTTTATGCCTGTAATAAAAGGAGTTGGTGGGTAATAGAACAAAGATAAAAAATAATACAAGATTTTAAGGAATTCATTTTCTTATTCAGGAAATAAGGTGGATGGAATATATAGTATTGGGAGTTCTCTCCAG
This sequence comes from Cacajao melanocephalus, assembly GCA_963573385.1. NCBI lineage: Eukaryota > Metazoa > Chordata > Mammalia > Primates > Pitheciidae > Cacajao > Cacajao melanocephalus. Next base: position 7,491 of record CAUYLG010067438.1, read on the forward strand.
TTTAACACTCAAAGCCAGGAGGGTGGCAGCTTCTTGGCAATTTTATTAGCTTAGAATCCACAGATTGGTTATCAATTTAACTTATGTAGCGCAAATGATTTTCTGGAACATCAGGATAAGAATACATAAGAAAAACTTTTGCTCCCCTGTGAACTTTATGTTTTATAGCCTCATGAATGATTGGGGCTTAGATTGGTCATTCGTTTGTTGACTCATTCTCATGGATCACAGGTACGTATCAGATGAAGGTAAACCTAAGCCAATCCTTTTAGGCAGAAGTCAGCAAGTGCATGTAATAGCTGGCTTCTCAAGAGAATGCATGAAGCTTTTTACACGTGCTGTTTATCATTTTCTTCTCACATAAAATCTACAAGGTAGATATGATGGTTCTTGTTTACAGGAGAAAATCAATTGAGGAGTGGAAAGTTTGAGGCTTCTCTTTTTGTAAGCAAAGACATAAGTATTCCAATCCAGGTGATCTGACCCCAGAGCTATCTGCTTATTTACCATACCACAGGACTTGCATAGGTGTGAACATTCTTTTTTCTTTTTTCTTTTTTTTTTTTTGAGACAGAATCTCGCTGTGTCTCCCAGGCTGGAGTGCAGTGGCGTGATCATAGCTCTCTGCAACATTTGCTTTACAGGCTCAATCAATCCTTCCACCTCAGCCTCCAGAGTAGCTGGGGCTACAGGAGATTGCCACCATACCTGGCTAATTTTTTTTGTGTGTGTGTATATATACACACCACACACATATATATGTATATAAGTGTACATACACGCACACACACACACACATATATATAAGCACTTTTTTTTTTGGTAGAGGCAGGGTTTTGCCATGTTGTCCAGGCTGGTCTCAAACTCCTGGGCTGTAGCCATCCACTTGTCTTGGCCTCTCAAAGTGTTGGGATTACAGGCGTGACCTGCTGCACCTGGCCTCCTTACCCTTTTATAAAGAGAAATGGTCTCCTGTTCTTAGATAATTCCCCATAATATCACAAAGGTTTTACCCTTTGTATGTAACTTTAGAATTTCTCAGTTTCTGAATTAAAAAAAAAATTATTCCCAAGCTAGTGCACAAATTGTCAATTCTGTCCTAATGAGATGGATACTCAGAAATCAAACCTGGTAATTTTCCTGCCAAGAATCTCAACCCGAGCTTCTACAATCTAAATTTTGAATTTAGGAAAGAATTGATGAAACGATAATGAAAATGGAAACATAATATGAGATAAACACTTTGAGGGAGAAAAATATTTATTAATTTAGAAAGTTACTATTTTCTGAGATTCATTAGGTTCATGATCTTTTACACAAATCCCATGTTTCTTCTTCTCATTGTGTTCTTTATATCCAATAAAATACTTTCCTTTTAATATTCCCATCACATTGCATTAAAATAATTTTGAAATGAAAGATGTATCATAAAACCTTGGAAGAAAAAGCAAAGTAATAAAGTAAGCTTTATATCTTGGTGATAACTGTGATATAATAATTATTCTTTTAATCCCATTTTATAGATGAGGAAACAAAGCTAAAGGTAAAGTGAATTGCCAAGGATCACTTGTCAACCAAATTGAAGTTCAAAAACTGGAACCCAGTTTTTCAAAAGAAGCAATGGCTTGCACGGTACGTAATAGCCATCCAAGGAAACACAAAATGATTCCCTGGGTCATCACTCTGGCACTTACACTGCTAGGAGAATTGAGCAGTTAGACTTGGAGAAATAAATATACCACTACTAGGAAGTCATTCATGTAACCATGAGCATTCATCAAGGCCCTGAGGTTCTTTCTCTAGTAACATCAGCCTTCTATATCCAATCCTAAATCTGGATACTGTTTTCATTGATGCCAGAATTACTCTGGGTTGATTAAATTCATCTGGATTTTAAAAATATTGCTCATGTAGAATTTTCAAACAGTGACATATTTTGTAACAGGATGGCCCTGCCAGACTGAAGTAGAACCTAGATTATTATCATTAATAAAATAATAAGAATAACTTCTTATAATGTGGGTATTTGCTATTTACTACACTTTCACATTGATTAAGTCATTGATCTCAAGACAATCTTTTAAGTGGAGGATATGATGTTTTAAATCTTATTTTATATTTCTTTGATTGATGGTGGGCTAATAAGACATTTATAGGTGAATCCATCCTGCAATGATTCATAAATTTATATACAAAAAGTTACAAGGGTCTTTCAGTATTATTGCATTAACTTCTGAATTATAGTGTGGTTCCTTATCAATTCCCTCAAAACTGATTATTAGAATCCTAGTGGCAAATTTTAGTAGCTTGCTGGTTCCAAAATAATATCCTCGTATTTTAACTTTATGGTACCAGAGAGTCTGGAACCAAAGAAGAAAAATAATCACTAGGGTTAATATTTATTTATTACTTTGTTTTCAGAAGGAACTATACACCTTCTGGCAAAACATTAGTGAGTTCCTAGAACAATTATCATGCTTGCTGTGGATAGACAGAGGACCAATTTCATATTGAGACAAAGCAACATGAAAAACTCAAAATGTTACTGAAGTCATAGACCATAAAAATTTTCTACCTAGTTACTACAAGTCAGCAGGTATTGAGAGCTGATTCTATGGCATCAAAAGACCTACATGCAATTTCAGCTACTCCATTTTCAGAGCAAGAAATGTTCATTCACCTCGGCCAGCTGTAGCTTCAGGGCTGTTTTTGAATGTATGTTCACTGTAAAGGGCCATATAATGGGACTGATGGTCAGAGGCACTGGGATGGAGCTGGGTGAGCTTGAACGAGCTGAAAATACTGAACTTCTCTAAGTCTCAGGGTCCTCGTCTGTAAAATATGAATAATGATAATAACTACCTCATAGGTATTAGCATTATGTTTTCGGGATTGAATGAAGAAATGAATGTGTGTGAAAATGCCTTTCAACCTGTAAAACACATGCTAGCCAGATCGCGTTAGTATAGAAAGTGAATCTACAACTGAAAACATCGTGCTATCTTTGGATATTCATCAATTTTCATATGCACCAATGAATCGTGGAGAAACAATCCTAAGGAAGGCCATCTCCTAGGTCATGCTTGTAACCTGATTTTAAAACTGCTGCCTTCTATTTTGAGGGATCTTCTTTTCACATTGACCATGTTGGACTTGTTTCAGGGTGTACACTGGTCTTTTTCCTGCCCTCTCTCTGCTACCTCCCGAGGCAATCTCATCTGCACCCTACCTTCAATTTCCATCGATACAGTGACGCCTCCTAGGTCCACATTTTGAAACTAGATTATCGCCTCTCCTTTAAACGGTCATGCTAACTGCAGACTGGTTATCTCCAACGGTATGCCCATAAGTACCTCAGACACAGTCTTCCTCTGCTCCACACCTAATCCTTCTTCTGTATTTCTCATCTTTGTGAATGGTCCCATCATCTACTACTTCTTTAGGTCAGAGATCATGTTTAACATTGACTTTCACCTCCATCATTCCTCAAATTCAATCAGTCGCCAAATATTGCTCACTCCACTGTCTAAATATCTCTCCAATTCAATTCTCTCCATTTCCACTGCTTTCACCCAAACTGGATCAGCATGATTAGTCATTTAAATTACTTCTTCTAGTTCCAAATCTTTATTTTCTCCCAATCAATTCTCCACATTCTGTTCTGAATGATTTCCCCCAAATCTAAAAATGATCAATTGATATCTCTAGTAAAAACCCTTAAGTGGCTTCTGCACACCCAGCAACTTAACATGACTCACAGGCCTTCATGATCTAGCTTCTGCTCATTCACATGGTTTTTATCTCTTATCACCCCACCTTCACTCTCTGTGCACCAGCTTTGCTGAAGTTTCTGCCAGTCTTCCACTGTACCATGCTCCCTCTTGCCTCTAGTCTTTAGCACAGGGCAGGTATTCTGCTAGAAATGTTATATCACTGTTCTGCCTGCAACACACATGTGTTTTATCACTGTTCTGCTTGCAACACACAAGCTTTCCTTTCTTTCTCTATTTTTATTTTGTGTATTTGTTCTTTTTTTGTATTTTTTTCTTTCTTCTTTGTTTGGTTTTATCCTTTCTTAATTCATACTCAGTTTTTCTTTTTTTTTAATTGTACTTCAGATTCTAGGGTACATGTGCAGATCATGCAAGATTGTTGCATAGGTACATTCATGGCTGGGTGGTTTGTTGCCACCATCCCTCCATCACCTATACCAGACATTTCTCCCCATGTCATCCCTCCCCCACCCACCCTCCCTCTCCCTCCCATAGCCCCCCTCAACAGACCCCAGTGTGTGATGCTCCCCTCTTTGTGTCCAAGTGTTCTCATTGTTCAACACCCACCTATGAGTGAGAACATGCAGTGTTTGATTTTCTGTTCTTGTGTCAGTTTGCTGAGAATGATGGTTTCCAGGTTCATCCATGTCCCTACAAAGGACATGAACTCATCCTTTTTTATGGCTGCACAGTATTCCAGGGAGAATATGTGCTACATTTTCTTTGTCCAGTCTATCATTGATGGGCATTTGGGTTGGTTCCAGGTCTTTGCTATTGTAAACAATGCCACAAGGAACATGGATGTGCACATGTCTTTATAATAGAATAATTTATAGTCCTTTGGGTATATACCCAGTAATGGGATTGCTGGGTCAAATGGAATTTCTATTTCTAGATCCTTGAGGAATCACCACACTGTCTTCCACAATGGTTGAACTAATTTATGCTCCCACCAACAGTGTAAAAGTGATCCTATTTCTCAATATCCTCTCCAGCATCTGTTGTCTCCAGATTTTTTAATGATCACCATTCTAACTGGCATGAGATGGTATCTCAATGTAGCTTTGATTTGCATTTCTCTAATGACCAGTGATGATGAGCATTTTTCATATGCTTGTTGGCTTCATATTTGTCTTCTTTTGAAAAGTGTCTGTTCATATCCTTTGCCTACTTTTGGATGTGTTTGTTTGATTTTTTCTTGTAAATCTGTTTCAGTTCTTTATATATTCTGGATATTAGCCTTTTGTCAGATGAGTAGATTGCAAAATTTTTTTCCCATTCTGTTGGTTGCTGGTTTGCTCTAATGATTGTTTCTTTTGCTGTGCAGAAGCTCTGAAGTTTAATTAGATCCCATTTGTCTATTTTGGCTTTCGTTGCCATTGCTTTTTGTGTTTTAGTCATGAAGTCCTTGCCTATACCTATGTCCTGAATGGTTTTGCCTAGGTTTTCTGCTAGGGTTTTTATGGTGTTGGGCCTTATGTTTAAGTCCTTAATCCTTCTGGAGTTAATTTTAATATAAGGTGTCAGGAAGGGGTCCAGTTTCTGCTTTCTGCACATGGCTAACCAATTTTCCCAGCCTCATTTATTAAACAGGGGATCCTTTACCCATTGCTTGTTTTTGTCACATTTGTCAAAGATCAGATGGTTGTAGATATGTGGTGTTTCTCCAGAGACCTCTGTTCTGTTCTATTGTATGTCTCTGTTATGATACAAATGCCATGCTGTTTTGATTACTGTTGCCTTGTAGTATAGCTTGAAGTCAGGCAGCATGATGCCACCAGCTTTGTTCTTTTTGCTTAGGATTGTCTTGGCTATGCAGACTCTTTTTTGGTTCCATATGAAGTTTAAAGTGTTTTTTTTTTCCAGTTCTGTGAAGAAGGTCATTTGTAGTTTGATGGAGATAGCATTAAATCTATAAATTACTTTGGGCAATATGGCCATTTTCACAATATTGATTCTTCCTAACCATGAGCATGGAATGTTTTTCCATCTGTTTGTGTCTTCTCTTATTTCCTTGAACAGTGGTTTGTAGTTCTTGAAGAAGTCCTTTACCTCCTTTGTTAGTTGTATTCCTAGGTATTTTATTCTTCTTATAGGAATTGTGAATGGGAGTTCACTCTTGATTTGGCTGTCTTTTTGTCTGTTATTGGTGTATAAGAATGCTTGTGATTTCTGCACATTGATTTGGTATCCCAAGACTTTGCTGAAGTTGCTTATCAGCTTAAGGAGATTTTGGGCTGATATGATGGGGTCTTCTAAATATACAATCATGTTGTCTGCAAATAGAGACAATTTGACTTCCTCTTTTCCTAACTGAAAACTCTTTATTTCTTTCTCTTGCCTGATTGCTCTGGGAAGATGGCTGAAATGAAGCTTCTCCGGAGTGCAGCTACCACTGAGTGAGACAGAACCAGAGCGATACCCACGTCTCTGAGAGAGGTACCAGTTTCATTTTAAAGGGACTGGTTGAACAGCGGGATTAACCCCCCAAAAAGGCAGTGAAAGCAGCCCAATGGCGTCCAGCTGAGGCAAGGCGGGGCACTGCCCCAGCTGGAAAGTGTATCATGCACGGAGAATTGTGGGGGAGGCATCACCTCCCTGGTTCTCTGAATCAGATACAGCAATTCACTCCAAGACTTCAGCAGCACACAGACCAGGAAAATGTTGCCTTGCTGAGAACCACCCGGAGTCGCAGACCCAGGCAACAGCCCAGGCCGGCAGCCCAGGACAGACTGGTGCCTTGTTAGTGCAGACCAGGGCGGAGATTTGGACTAATCCCAAAAATCCTTGCAAAAAGGGACTGCCCGTCGCATAGGAGAGTTGAAAGCAGGGAGGAGGGTACAACCAGACAGGCCCCTCCCCCACAAGATCCAGCAACCACAACCGGAGTCCCTCTCCAGGGAGAGTTTGGCAGTTAACACAGCCTCCACCCGCGAACAGCAGGCTCAGCAGAGTGAAAAAGCCCACCTTTGGGAAGGCGGGACTAATCTCACCAATACGGAAACCAGGTGAAAAGTAAACAGCAGCCTGGCTGAGACCGAGGCAGCCCAGTAGCGCCTCCACTGGCAAACAATGGACAGACTGTCTCAAGTGGCACACTGACACCTGCATTTAAAAAAAAGCCTCATACAGGAGAAATAACCCCAACTGTAACAGAAAGGACATCCACTCAGAGAAGATAGGAAGAAACCAGTGCAAAAAGGACAAAACCATCAAAGTCCAGAATGCCTCTCCTCACTAGAGAGATCACAACAACTTACCAGCATGGCAACAAAGCAGGTCAGAAAACGATTCTGACTAGCTGACAGAAACAGGCTTCAAGATGGGTGATAACAAACTTCTCTGAACTAAAAGAACATGTTGTAACCCAATGCAAAGAAACTAAGAACCTTGAAAAAAGATTAGATGAAATGCTAACTAGAATAACCAGCCTATAAACAACTTGGTGGAGCTGAAAAACACGGCTCAAGAACTTCGTGAAGCATACACAAGTTTCAATAGCCCAATTGATCAAGCAGAAGAAAGGGTATCAGAGATCGAAGATCAACTCAACAAAATAAAAAGAGAAGGCAAGAAAAGAGAGTGAAAAGAAATGAGTGACGCCTCCAGGAAATATGGGATTATGTGAAAAGACTTAATCTACACTTGATCAGTGTACCTGAAGAGGATGGGGAAAATGAATCCAAGCAGGAAAACACTCTTCAAAATATTATCCAAGAGAACTTCCCCAACCTAGAAAAGCAGGCCAACATTCAAATACAGGAAATAGAAAGAACACCACAGAGATCCTCCTCAAGAAGAGCAACCCCAAGGCACATAATCGTCAGATTCACCAGGGTTGAAATGAAGGAAAAACTGCTAAGGTCAGCCAGAGAGAAAGTTCAGGTCATCCACAAAGGAAAGCCCATCAGACTCACAGCAGATCTCTCGGCAGAAACCCTATAAGCCAGAAGAGAGTGGGGACCAATATTCAGCATCCTTAAAGGAAAGAACTTTCAACCCAGAATCTCATATCCAGCCAAACTAAGCTTCATAAGTGAAGGAGAAATAAAATCCTTTATGGACAAGCAATTGCAGAGAGATTTTGTCGCCACCAGACCTGCCCTACAAGAGCTCCTGAAGGAAGCACTAAACACAGAAAAAAACATCCAGTACCAGTCACTGCAAAAACAAACCAAATGGTAAAGACCATACTCAGTTTTTCAACTCTCAAATTAAACTTGTCTTCCAGGAAACTTTCCTTACTTGTAACACTATGAAGTCTAAGTTAGGTATCTGTATGTTTGCCATCGTAAGGCTATCTTGTAATCATTGGCTTCTCCTGTAACATTTCTACTAAACTCATACAATTGTTAGGAACAAGGCCTGAGTCTGTCTTATGAATCCCTCTCTTCTCATACATTAAGTCAAGATTCAACAAGAGTAACAGAACCAGTAGGAAATAGCTGTTAAGTGATTTATTGCAAGAAACAGACCTAAGTGATTTTAGGGTCTGACTGGGAAAGTCTGAAATATGTAGGGCTGGCTCTCAGGAAGGACAGGTTGGAACTCAGGCATGAGTTGAACTGAAGTCTGTAGATACTGAACTTCTCTAAGCCTCAGTGTCCTTGTCTGTAAAACAGGAATAATGCTAACAGCTACCTCACAGGGCTTTTCTTCAGGGAAGCCTCAGCTTTGCTCTCAGGCCTTTCAGTGTACTGAACCTACCAAGCCCACTCAGATTATTTAGAATAATCTCCCTTACTTAAAATCAATTGATTGTGGACTTTAATCACACACAAAATGCCTTCATGGCAACCCCTGGAGTAACATTTGATTGAATAACTGGGGACTGTGGCCTAGCCAAGTTGACAAATAAAACTAATCATCACATCTTCATATTTAGTATAGAGTAGGAACTCAGTAAATTTTTGTGAAATGAACAGAAACCCAGACTATTTTGTTCAATAAGGGCATTCCCTGGGTACATATGAAGTGTTCTACTTCATACTACTTAATCCATCACTATGATATTATTTATATTTTTTACTTATCTAAGTTGGTGATTTTTTTTTCCTCTTGGTACATCTGAAAGAAAGAAAGTTACTTGTCCTATGCTATTTATGATCCCTCAGATTTCTTTAGAAAGAATACATTCAGGCCAGATGCAGTGGCTCATGCCTGTAATCCCAACACTTTGGGAGGCTGAGGTAGGAGGATCACTTGAGCCCAGGAGTTGGAGTTTACAGTGAGATTGTGCCACTGCACTCCAGTGTGTGTGACAGAAGAAAACTTTTCTCTTACAAAAACAAAAAGAATCCATATTAATTCACATCATTCAATGTGACAGATGTTGAGCTTCTTGAGGACGGGACTGTGTGTTAATATTTGTGTGCTCTCTCAGCCTTACTAGTGTATGTGCTTATCAGTGTATGTGTGCAGTAACTGTTCAATGCAGCTCTGTTGTAAACAACTAAATTAACCTACAAAGATTTCTTTAAATGATCAATTTATAGCACTTTCTATTGCATTTATAAATACTTATAATTGATCTTGGACTCATTATAATAAATGCCTTAAAAGAAGTGAAAATATACATTTGGGAGTAAATGAAAAATTTTTTCTTCAGCATCAATGCAATATAAGATTACCCATTGTAATTAATAATTGTGAAATAATGTTTAATGTAAACATATATATGACAATACTCTGAATAGAATGTGATGCTTATCAAAAATCAGCTAAGATAAAAAACGTTTTTAAGATTACATATTATATGACTTGATCAGAGGAAGAAAGAAGGTAGTTTGGGGTATTTCATCAATTCTAAGATGTCATCAATTGATTACAAGATACAGCATTATTTTATTTACCATTAAGAACAAAAGAAAAATCTGTGCCACTCCATCACGACTCATTATGAATTATAAATTGCATCCCAAGTTCAAATAAGTTACAATGTAAAAACAATGTTTTTTAAACTGCGTCTCAGAATCAATTAAATGTGATGTGTTATCCTGATTAGTAGTAATCATGCCCCATCAGGGTGGTGATCAGGTATCTGCTTCATTTTGTCCAAAGTAGAACAGAAAAAGCAAACTCAGTCATCACCAAATTATGTTAATCACCCAGTCATTGTATTTTTCTATATTGATGGGTGGGCTTCTATGTATTTTAATTAATTTCCAAAGGATCTATCATTTTACCTTTGAAGAAAATAAAAATATTTCTAGACCATAAACTTACTCATAACACTGAAGGTGCATTTTGTTTCAGGATGATTCACACGAATTTTTCTTTCCTGGGAGGCTATAAAGAGCAGTAGTCTGGAGTGTAGACCTTATAGCCTGACCGACAAATCTTGGTTCTTACTTTTTTTTTTTTTTTAATTTTTATTGTATTTTAGCTACATGTTAACTCTGTGCCTTGGTTTCTGCAGCTTGAAAATGGAGATTACAATAGTACTACTCATGGTACATAACGATTCAATGAGTTTACATGGGTAATGTGCTTAGAAAGTGTCTGATGTATATAGCATGTGCCAATAAATGCCAGCTTTTATTTAGTATTACTATTGACTCTCAGAGAGATTAAAGAACTTCAAGGAAACATTTTTTTCTTTTCTGATATTGCTACTGTAACCTCCAAGTATATAGACTAATGAAGAAAAACTAGCTTCCTGCAGTAGAATAATTCCTGTCACTGGTATCTGCTATTGTGCTATTTCCTGCTAGGAACTCAGAAGATGAATTCATCTGAAGCCATTACTATAATAGCAGATTTATTATTGCCTCCTTCTTAGCCTCTGAATTCTCAGTATTTTTGTAATGTTTTTCCAGTGTTGGCTGAGCTGCCTTCATCAGAAGAACAGTTATATTAACTATGTACAGCATTATTTTTGCTGCTTACTCTCGAGTGACACTTGAGGCAAGAGACAGGCTATTGGACTAACGGTGTGGTGTAACCCAAATCAGTGAAAAGAGTGTGATCTTTGTAATCACACCACCTACCATTGGAATCCTTATTCTATGTATGCACTAGCTTTCTGACCTTGGGGAAAGTACTTAAATTCTCTGAATCCTAATTTGAGGGGTAATTTTTTTGATTGGTATAATTTTGAACTTACAGGAAAGTTGCAGGAAGGATACAAAGAAATCTCATATGTTATTTACTTCAATTCACTTATTGTTAACACTTTCACATTTGCTTTATAATTCCATGTGTGTTGTATGTATATATGTGTGTACTTTCAGATTGTTTTCTGAGTCATTTGAGAGTAGATAAGAATATTCTCTTATATAACCAGAGTACATTTATCAAATTTAGGAAATTTAGCATTGATATCTATTACCAAGGCCATATTCAAAATCCACCAGTTGTCCTAATAATGTCCTATATTGCTTTTTTCCCAGTCCTAAATCTAATCACAAGGTTCACACATTTTATTTAGTCGTCATGACTTTTTCATCTTCTTGAATTTGATTTTCATTAACTTTTTTGAACTTGACATTTTTGAAGAGTACAGGCCAATTATTTTGTAAAATGTTTCTCATTCTGAGTTTGCCTGAGGTTTCCTTAAAATTAGATTCAGGTTATGCGTTTTGGGCAGGAATAGTACCTAGTGATATGTACCCAGGACATCACATCAGGGGGCATGAGAAGTAAATTTATGTCAGAATTGGTGATGTTAACTTTGATCATGGATTAAGCTTTTTGCATATTACAGTTACTATTATCCCTTTTGCAATTAATAAGTAATATGCAGTAATATATTTTTTGGGATATTGGAAATACCCTGATTCTCATCAAATATTCACCAACCAGGTTTCGAATCCATTGATAATTCTTGCTGGATCATATATAACTATGGTAGAAACAAAATGGCAATTTAAAAAAAAATGATGTTTTTCTTTAAAAAAAACTATATTATTACACCTACATGTATTTTTTTTAAATTTTTATTGTATTTTATGTTTTGGGGTACATGTGAAGAACATGCAAGATTGTTGCATAGGTACACATGTGGCAGTGTTATTTGCTGCTTTCCTCCCCTTCACCTATATCTGGCTTTTGTTCCCATGCTATCTCTCCCCACCTCCCCACCTCCCACTGTCCCTCCCCTATTTCCCCCCTCAACAGACTCCTGTGTGTAGTGCTCCCCTCCCTATGTCCACTTTATGGATGTGTGTGCATGTGTGTGGGAGCTGATGGAGGGGGGTAACAAAAAAGGGATAATATCGTACAAACCAGTAAAATGTTATGTAGTAATTTTTTAATGAGGTAATTTGTCATATACTGACATGGAATAACGATGTTTTATGTGAAAAGTAACAGAACAACACTTACAATAGTGTTATGCAAACACAGAGTTCATACATGGCTACCTCTGAGAAGAATATATTGCAAAAGAATGAGGTAATCATACTTTTTACTTCTCACCATTCTCTACTATTACAATATTTTTCTTAAGCATATATATTTTCACAATAATTATTAAAGACTGTGCAAGAGGATGTGGAGCATAAATCAACAAAATGGAGACAATATGATACTAATGAAGATGCAAGTATAAGTGATAGAACATAAACAAAGTTTTGAAAGGGAAGAATGTCCAAAAAGATATTGGAGGCCGGACGCAGTGGCTCATGTTTGTAATCCCAGCACTTTGAGAGGCTGAAGCGAGCAGATTGCTTGAGCCCAGGAGTTTGAGATCAGCCTGAGTAACATGGCAAAACTCAATTTCTACAAAAAGTATAAAAATTAGCTGGGCATGTTGGCACATGCCTGCGGTCCCAGCTACTCAGAAGGCTGAGGTGGGAGGATTATTTGAGCCAGGGAGGCAGAGTTTGCAGTGAGCCAAGATCTTGCCACCACACTCCAGCCTGGGCAAGAGAGTGAGATTCTGTCTCAGAAGGAAAAGGAAAAGGAAATTGGAAAATGAAATAAAGGAAGTAAAAATGAAAGTAGGCATGATATAATTTTCAAAAGCATTCCTTTAGGGAATAGAAAAAAACTGACCATGCTGTTTCTGCTGCAAACTTTTTTGTTATACATGACTCTCAACAACAGGATATTCTGCCCTGCAGATTAGTTATTTTTAACAGCCTTATGCAGGAAAGGTAAACAGAGCCAGCATAAGTGTTTCACAAAAGAGGAAGAATGGCTAAATATGACCAGTGCTCAATTGTTTTATAGTTTAAAGTTTTATATCTCAGAAATTGAGAAAATTCAGAAAACAGCCATATATTTGGTGAATGAGCAAGAATGGCAAGCTAATAGAAGACAAGGATCTCTGAAAAGTCCTGGCATTATAAAGTTCAGAAAACAGCCATATATTCGGTGAATGGGCAAGAATGGCAAGCTAACAGAAGACAAGGATCTCTGAAAAGTCCTGGCATTATAAAGTTACAGAATTTTATATATAGATATAATTGCTCTCATGAAATCTTTAAAGTCTTTCTATCAACAAATCCTGTCACGTCTACATATAAACTCTACCTTGAATCTATACAGCTTTTCCATTTTGGTCCCCATCCACTCAGTTCAAGTTCACTCCCACCTATTTCTACTGCAGTGGCCTCTTGGTTAGTCTCTACTTCTACCCTGGCTCTCTTGCTTCCTGTGTTGTTCCTTTTCTCTCAAAATAAAGCAAACCATCTTCCTAAAATGTTCATATGATGAAAACCAAAATCGTTCTCATGGTTTCCAGGCACTGCACACTGAGTCCCTTGCTCATGTTTTCAGCTGCCTTTCAGGTTTCCAACTCTGCTAAGATCTTTCTCACCCCAGTCTTTGCACATACTGTTACTTCAGTATGACTGAAATGCTTCTTCTTCCTACCCTATAGGATTTGGTTTTTTAAAAGCTTCCCCAAATCCCTTCTCCCCTAATCTAAATCAGGTCACAATTTTTATTTATTTGTATGGTATGGGTTTTATCTAACTTCCCAACTCTGTTGAAGCTACATAACAACTACTTAGGGCTCATAAAACTATCCTCTCTACTTTGGTGTTTATTTTAAATTTACCATAACATATAAGCTTTAACACTTTTCCTCTGATCCTATAAACTAAACAAACAAAAAAAAAGTTGTTGCCTGCAATTCTCATAACTACTTTTTCAAATTTTTTATTTTACAAAGTTTATTTTCCTTTTCATGATTAATTTATTATCGTAACCTTATTAGAGTCATAAAATGCTCTAATTTTTGAATGACCACAGCAGGCTCGGCTAGAAGTCCAATGTGCCATCCATTGTGCTATAGAGCCAGCTAGAATGCCATAGTTTTAAAGTTCCTAACAAGATGTTGAGGGCAAGAAAATGAACTTGAAATTAACATTAGATAACCTAACAGAAATGTCTGAAGTTCAATTGCTCTGTCACTGTTTTTGCTTCAAAAGTCTTTTATTTGAAAAGGACTCTAGAACAAGGATATAAGTCTTCTTTTAGTTCTAGTTTTTACTTTGGATGAATCACTTTCATTTTGTTTAGTTTGTTTTACATATTATAAATAAAATACATATGATATATGTAAATATTATATTAAATATTATAAATAAAAATATACATTTAATTTCAGATATAAAATTCCACAATTTGGAAATAAAAAAGCTCTCATAAAAATACCAATTTTTATTTTTTAATGAAGCAGTAATTCAAAACTTTTTTTCCTATTCATTCAAAAGGTCATAGCCCAGGACTGCTACTTATACCAGATGAATCTACAAAGCCAAGAATAGGAATCACCGTATCTCCTTCAGTAGACCTGATACTGTGAGTCTTCTCTTTTCTGTTAACATATTTGTGCAACAAGCTGTAGTACTGGTCCTTCGGGTTGAAAGTATACAGTGATGAAATTTGCTGCCACTCTTTAATGCTTGGAGTGTTGTATTCTTTTGGACGTGAGCCCTCAAAGAAACATTTAATATTCTCTTTTGCCAATTCAGTTGCATGCTCTGTGGCTTTACTTTTAAGGATCTGCTGCTCCTGTTCCAAATAGATTTTCCAGAATTTCAGCTGCAGAAAACTAACTGGAGATAGGCATCGGCTGACAGATGTAAAAATCAGAAGGACGATGATAACAACTGCTATCAAGATCCAGCCCAACACCTTAAGAAAACACAACAGAAGAATAATTTACTTTTTTTTTAATTTAAAAATCCTCGGATAAAGTTTGAACTACTCGCCAGTTATGATGATGAACAAGCAACAGTTTAGGTCTTAATTCCTTAAGAGTAAAGAGTCGCAGTAACCTCGCTAGGCACCCCCCAGTGCAACTGCTTGCTTGGAAAGTCAACTGTAGTCCAAGTCGTGCATTGTGACTCTGCCCAGGGAGGAGACCATATCACTCCCTTAGAGCTCAAAACGTGGAATTTCTGCAAATCCTGGGAAAGAAGTGTTTATTAATTTTAAAGAACCTCTGTGCTTTCTAAGCGCAGATACAATGTGGGGTGGTGGCTTTAGAGCCAGGCGACCCATTTTATTGTATAGACCTCTTTAATTGTCAAAATTCTTCTGCTTTCTATTGGCTGGGCAAACGACTTTACCTAGACCCAGTGAAGTCGCTATGTAGTGGAGATACGAAACTGTTACTTGTAATGGCAAAACCGCAATTTTGCACCCAACACAGCTATTGTGAGACGTAAAAATAATGCAGGAGGTCAAGGGCCTTGCGCATTATCTGGCACAGAGTAGGTGTGCCGACTCTCACTCCCACTTTCCACGATTCATGTACAGTGCCAGATACTACGGGAATGCTTTTTCCCCTTTTCATTCGTTTTATTCAGATATTCGCTTGTCAGCTCATTTGATGCAAGAAGCCATTCTAGATGTTTTTAGAGCACTGTATATCTGGAGAAAAGTCACCGATTTTTCTCTCACACCAGTGGCCCCGCGAAACCTCGGCCCCTCGGCTCCTCCCAAACGCCCCCAGCGCCTGCGCCTGACCTGCGACTGAGCCTTCAGATCCTTCAGGAGGTCCTGCACGTCGGACGCCTTGGCCTGGTGGCAGGGCACCAGCGGCAGCTCGTCGGCGCAGCTGGAGTGGCGGCCACGGCACAAGCGCTGCGCCAAGGCCGCGCTCCCGCTGGCGGCGCACTCGTAAAAGGCGCCCCCGAGTAGCGCCACGGCCACCCAGGTGAGGGGCGCGAGCGCGGCGGCCGCGCTGAGTTGCGCGCACACCAGGTAGCCGCGCAGCCCCGACCAGCAACACGCGCGGGCGCTGGGCGCGCAGCATCCGGTGAGCAGGCGCCACGTGCGCGCGCTCAGCATGTAGCCCAAGAGGAAGAGCGCGAGCGCCGGCACCAGCAAGAAGACCAGGCCGTAGGGCAGGTTCCAGGTAGCGCTGCATGGGCACTGGAACACCACGGTGGAGAAGATGCGCTCCCCGCCCGCCGTCAGCAGGGTCACCAGGCCGTAGCCCAGCGCGCTGTGGTGCTTGAGGTGCAGGTCCAGCACCGCCCGAAACTTCTCCATGGCCCTTGTCCCCCGGGGTGTCGCGGACTGTCCCGGATGCTTCCGCCTCTCCGCTGTCCTGCTTGTCAAATGGTTTGGGTGGGCTGAGGGCCGGGGCTTTCCACTCTGCCGAAAAAAGGGAAGAGGGCTTCTCAGGCCTTCCTATAGTTTCACTTTCTCATTTCAGTCACACCAGCTCTAGTTAACAGACACCCTGGCAAACAGCCCCAGGATCCTTGACCTCTCTGGCACCCCCCATTCCAAAGGCAGAGGCACCGGTTGTCTTCCTCCCGCAGTTCAGGAACACTGACAGAAGATTGACCTTGGTCCGTTGTTACCACCAATCTGACAACCAATCTGACTGTGCCTTCTTGACCCGAGACCACCAGTAGGGCAAACTGGGAAATACCAGATTTTCCTCTATTGCAGCCGCCCTAGTTACTAAGCCAGATCCCAGTAAAACCAAATAATTACTGAAAACCGATTACTTATGGGAAACATTATTCAAGGACAAATTTCTGGTTTCTCTTTAATAAGCTAAATCATAGCGAAGTCCAGCTCAGGTTCTGGTACTTCTATGATGTGCGGCACCCTTCCTGTCTCCCTCCTGGACAGAACTCCAGCCTAATTCACACTGACTCTTCTCTCCTCTGCCTGATCTCCTTCAGGACATTAGACCAAATATACTGTATTGATTTACTCATCAATACAATATTCTTTTCTTTCAGGTATGTCATAGCCCTGTCGATGCCTGGAGGAGGGTCAAATAATGACTCTGACCACCAAGCTGATCAGCACAGAAGGGGTTGAACTAATTCAAAGAATACTAGCTGAACCCAAAATTTCAAACTGCAGCTACATCTATCCAACATTGTTGTTTCCTCCACCTTCAGTCTTCTTAAGGCAGCATTGCTCTGACACAAACACTGTAACCACTTCTGTGATACTGAGCTTTAGTCTGTGTGACTGCAGAGTGAGTTGAGGTGTGCTTGAAAGAACATGGACTTTGAAGTCAGGTGCATTTTGTCTGTGGTGTGCTTAACAAGTATGCCCCTCTAAGACGCAGCATTCTTATTTGTAAAAGAAGGATAATAGTGCACACTTTTCAAGATGATTGACATGAGTAGACTGAGTAGCATATGTAAAGTGCCTTTTGTATATAGGGTATGTCCATTAAATGAATGCTCAATGTGAGGGTTTACCCCTTACAGTGCAATTTGGGGAATAGACAACAAATAATTACATTGTACATAACTTAAAAATACAGATGAATACTGAATTTTGAATTTAAACCGAGGATCAATTCAGTGGATAGTATTAAGTGACTCAGTGACTCTACTACCTTAAGAGAATCGGTTTACACTTTAGCTCTCAGCTTCACCACAAGGAGGGTATCTGGATATGGAGCTTGTGAGGGACGTTCACAATGAAATGGTTCTTATTGGTGCCCATCCACTAGGCTTGCCTTATTTTATCTGGGAAGAATAGGTAACCCGTGGAACCAAGTGAATTGTTAGAGAAGGGACAAGAAATGTATTATTCTTAGTCCAACTTGCCTTCTTAACTACTCCCCCTCCAACACCACCAGGAGTGTGCCTAGCATACTGCCAAAAACTATCATTCCATTGTGGTGTGGTAAATAGATATCTTTTTCTGCATGTTTAGAGGCCATCCCTAGATGAGAGTCTTCATGGTCATGCAGGAAAGTTGGGACCCTTTTCTCTGAGATTAGATGAGATACTGCCAGGCTTCCTGTCAACTTACAGCAAAGTTGCATGTTTGAGGTGAATCACTTCTGCTATGACTATTATCTCTGTAATTTTTCGTCTCCAAAGATAAATTTCTTCCCTTGTGCCTTGAGTAACTTCCCTCTTACTGCTGAACTCTTCTTCACCCCCACCATAATACTCTAAGATGTGTCCTCCCTCTTCCACCCTTCCTATATTCCATCATGCACAAACATCAGTATATCCACAACCTTTGTGCAGATGGCTTTATCTAAATATCCCCTACTGAAACCTAATAAAAATACACATTTCTGTCTTCTTGAGTGAGATTAATTTATTCTCCCACATTTTCAAATCAAGAGGGAAGGCTGGCATTATCCTGGTTACCTACTGATAGCCATACCAGGGTTTTACCACTGTGCTGTAATAGTTTATAATCCACTGAGGCTCAATCTAAACAGCATTCAGTGACTCTACTACCTTAAGAGAATCGGTGTACACTTTAGCTCTCTGCTTCACCACAAGGAGGGTATCTGGATATGGAGCTTGGGCGGGGAGTTCACAATGAAATGGTTCTTATTGGTGCCCATCCACTAGGCTTGCTTTATTTTATCTGGGAAAAATAAAATAAGGCAAGCCTTATTCCTATGGTCTGCTTTTGTTCTCTTCATTTATTAAGACTCTAATGAAGTCCGTCACCTTCTCTTCTCTGGCTTCTGTTTTTCAGTTGAGGATTTGTTTGAAATATGTTTACTTATAGAAACTGTCATCTATCAGTCCCTTCCCCAGCTAGATTACTTCATTTGTTAACCAGTTATTAGTTCAGTTGTTCATTCAGTCATTAATTTAAATGTTTAATAAACACTCAGAATATGTCAGGTACCTATCAAAAGTGCCTGATATTGCTGGATGCAACAAGGAACAAGACAAACAGGTACCCTACTCTCTTTGAACTTATGGTAGGCAGGATATAGGAAATGGAGAGGACAGGTCCTAAAGATTATGCACAGGATAAATTGGAGTGATGTTAGAGAGTATCCTAAAACAGCCTCTATGAGAAAATGACATTTAATCTGAATGAGTCTGAGGTACAAAGGAGCTTGGTTGGAAAGAAGGCCAGCAGGATAGGAGCATTGAGAATGACAGGCAAGTTGGCACATCTTGCTGTGATGTGGAAGGTCAGGTTTAGGCGCTTCATAGACCAGAATATGTAGTCCGCAATTTTGCCTTTGAAATTTATCACAGACTGAGCTGCATCCTGATGTATTGTTTCATCAGCTTGTGTCTCTAAACACTATTTTCTGGGTTTGCTACTTCTGTGCTCTCCCAATCACAAATCCCCCAGATACAATGATTATTCAGAACTTAGCACAGGTTTCTATAATTGAGAGTCCAGGTTTTGCCTGCCAGCTTGAATGTTTCCCCAGCAACTGGCCTTGAGTCTAGTACCCTGCCATCTACTCCCACCGCCTCTGGATTGGCTATTTCTAGCTTTGGGTCTATTGAAGATTCCTAGCCCTCCATATCCAGCTCTGTTCTAACAGGATATTGCTCAGAAGTTCAGTCCTTAGTGGAAATTGACAAACACCCTAATGGTGTGGAGAGGTAGACTAAATAATATTTTAAACGCCTATACGCTTTTGAAAGTCTGTGATTTGCTTTAGCTGTTAAGAAATGAATGGTAGAGTCTCATGTTAAGTACAGTGTGAAGCCAATTGTTATGGGTTTTCTTTGGTTTCCTTTAACTGTAGTACTTTGTTTTTCTATGTAGTACTTTATTTTCTATTCTCTATCATTTTCAATGTCAGGAATGGGTTTCAGAAACCACAGAACATTTCTCGGAAAAGAAACTTCTTGAAAGTAAATGCACAGACATGCTGTGAATCTGAAAGTGTCTTGCAATTGTCTTCGTGTGTGCTAGTTCTCAAACATTATTCTCTGCAGCTCTCATAAGAATGCAGACTAATGGCATAACCCTGCTTGGAATATGACTGCTAGATTCTAATACAGCATTAATCTTGGCCCCAGGACTCTCCAAAAAGAGGAAAATCAAATTAAGATTCAAATATCTTCGGTAACATGTGCAAGAAGAAGTGCCAGATGCCAAATTAACAAGTTAGTTTTCAAAATCTGACACTCTTATACTTAAAGGGAATATCTTTCTGAATGTTAAAATTTGTGTATATGTTGCTCAAGTTAGATAACATATTTGAAAATATAGAAAACGCTATTATCTTGAGATATTTTAAATGTTTATAAAAGTTTTTCCAATGGAAGTATAAAGCAAAAGAGGGAAAGATTAGACTCTTTCCTTGGCACAGAGATGTCATTTGTTAAATGGCAGTCCCATGACATTTCAGAAAAGCCTTTTAAAGATTTTTTCCTCGCTTAGCATGAATTTCCTAAGCCTGTCACAGAAGTTTAAATATTTAGTGATTAACACACTAATATTTTTTCCTGCAGCAGATAGTTGTTTTAACTGTGTTAAAAAAAAAAGCATAGCCAAATTAAATTTAACAGAGTTTAATTGAGCAAAGAATGATTCGTGAACCTGGCAGCCTCTTGAGCTAGAGTAGGCTCAGAGAGAATCCTGGGGAAGATTTATAGACAGAAAAAGGAAAGTGAGGTATAGAAAATGGAAGTGAGGTATAGAAGCAGCCTGATTGGTTACAGCTTGGCATTTACCTTATTTGAATACAGTTTGAACAGCTGACCCCCTTTGATTGGCCAAAACTTGTTGATTGGCACAACAGTAGATTACAGTCTGCTTACATTACAAAGAAACCTTTAGGCTGAACTTAAAATACATAAGGAGGCAGCTTTAAGCTAAACTTGATTTAACAACTTAAGAGAGCCTTGATATGGCCAAGTCTTTGTTGGCATCATCATTGCTACCATTGTTGATGTCACCACCATCAGCAACATCAATTGATACTCTGAGGCTATTAAAGATCCTATTGAGTTTTCCTTCTGTGCTTTTAAAAACCTATGTCTATTAGCAATTTTGGTGAAACAATGTTTTCTCTATGTCTTAGTCTTTCAGTCTGCTAAAACAAAATACCTTAGACTGGGTAATTTAGAAACAAAAAATTATTTCTCACAGTACTGAAGGCTGAGAAGCCCAAGATCAAGATGCTAGCAGATTTGGTGTCTCTTAAGAGCCTGTTCCTCATAGATGGCAACTTTCCTGTGTCCTCACGTGGTGGAAGAGACAAGGCACCTCCCTTCAACCTCTTTTATAAGGGCACTAACCCCATTCATGAGAGTGAAGCCCTCATGATTTAATCACTTCTGAACAGGCCTCACCTCTTAATACTATTGTATTGGATATTAAGTAGCAACATATGATTTTTAGGGGACACTAACATTCAGACCATATCACCCATGAAATCAAATTGTTATTTCAAAAGTGAGAGAGAGACAGAGAGAGGCACAGAAAGAGACAGTCACAATATATATGAACAATATATTCACAAATTTATATATCCACAGTATATATCCAGAATATATCCACAAATTTTAACATTCAGAAATATACTCCCTTTAGGATTAGGAGTATCAGATTTTGTAAATTAACTTGTTAATTTTGGCATCTAGCATTGCATCTTGCACATGATACCTAAGATATTTGAATCTTAACTTGATTTTACTCTCTGTGGAGGGTCTGGGGCCAAGATTAATTCTGAATTAGAATCTAGCAGTCATATTCCAAGCCGGGTCATGTCATTAGTCTGCATTCTTATGACAGCTGCAGAGAGCAGTGTGTGATAATGTATGATAGAGCTTTGTGGTCAATGGGCACTTATCATCACAAGCCCAATTCCCCTGAACTCAAATTTGCTTTACTAATTTATTATATATGATAAAAGGTATGAGTTTCTAAAGAAAACAATAATAAATAACAACATTAAAGAGTAAGAATGAAGAAAATTAAAATAATAAAACGAAATTTTGAGTTCTTCAAATTATAGATGACACTATTACAAAATCTCAAAAATTTAAACGAACTCTATGGAGAGCATAAACTGTCATGGAAGATCTGCCCAAAAAGAATGCATCACTTGAAACTTGCTGCATTGTCAAGTTGTAGAGTACTATGTAAATAAATTTTAAAAATAAATAAATAAAATAAATTATGTAGTATTGTGCATAGAATACAAAATAGACCCATACCATTGAGGTAGATCTGGATGTGCTGGTATGGATGAAAAGACATGGAAGACATACTAATTGGAAAAGGTAAGCAAAAACATTTCATGCAATCCATTTGTATACAAAAGAAAATTTCCTTTGCAAGAAAGCAAAATAATGGAATAATGTCTTGAAAAGAACTGTGGCTATTGACAAGTATAGCCTGCTGGAATCAAAGAGATAAGAAGGTTACTAAAATTTGGGAGAGATTTACAGTCAAAGTTTGACTCACAAGCCCAAGTACACCTATGGTCTTGTGACATGCACATAAGTAGGACATGCACTAAGAAAATTACACAATCCTCAAGACAGATATATGCCCATTAGTATGTGGCAAAGGAAGATATCAGAAGATCCTCCAGAGAGTGGAGTACTGAAAATCAAGGAACATTTCTGTACACTCAAGGTAGGGACCTTTATGGCTTTTGACAAGTGGTAATTTAATACCCTTTTTATATCTTTGATTTCAGTGAACTGTATTTTCCAATGTCCACCATTCTTTCCATGATATGGTTCTCAAATATACTCTTATTATTTTGCTTTCTTGCCCCATCCTCCGTGTCTCTCTCTCTCCCTCTCTCTGTCCTCCTTTCCCTGATCCTCCCTTCCTCCCTGCCTTCCTCTGTCTCTTCCTCTCTCTCTCTATCTAGATCTCCATCTCTCTCTATCCTTTATCTCTCCCTTGCCATTACTGGTAACCTGAATATACATGAGTCTATGATTTTGTGTGGAAAGCCACAACTTTAATTTGATCTTTGCCCTGAGTATCCAATTGAACACCTTAATTTTATCTGCCCTGAAATTCCTTAATATATTGAAAGGCATTATCAATAGGTGGAGACGCCATACTTTTAATTTGATCTTTTCCACAGGTTATTTTAATGGGCTTTAACTTTCAAGCCTTTCTCAATTTCTGACAGTGTTTGGGGTCTAAAGCCTGTCAGGATTTCCAGTTTTGCAAGGCCCCAATTTTCTGAACTATCTCTAATCTTTCTTATATTTGTTAACAAATCAACCAATTTTTTTTTGAGTTTATAAAACCTTGCCAAAAAAATAGCAAGTAGTTGCCAACACACAGTAGACACATTATTTTGCAATACTTTCCCCTAGAGTCATATTTTCTTTAGCTACACAATCTTCCTCCAAGTTAATACAGAAGTTGGTTTTACCAACCACCATGTAACAAAAATTGTGATCTCTCTAGCCCCCATTATCAATTTCTATGCTGTCCACCACTGAACTGCCAAGCCCATGCCACATATTTTAGGGTTTTATAATTAAGAAAGCACGCTGCTTCAAATACCAATATCTGTTCAGAACTAGCCACAAAGTTTCATCTAACTGCAATAAAGGCCTTAAAGGCAGAGAACCTGACACGGACAAGTACAGGAAGTGTCCACCACATCTTCTATGACCAGTTTTTCTAAATAGTTCCCCATCCACCTCTTCCGCTTTTTTAGCTGTATTTTTTCCTTATTACATGTGGGAGTTTTATCTTTCATTCATTCTTTGTTAATTTTTGTTTATCTCCTCCACTAGATTATACATTCCAAGAGGGCGTGGATAACACCTGACCTAATCCTCTTTTAGTTACACAGGTGTTGGCATAGTGCCTAGGACATTGTAAGTGTTCAGTACATATTTGTGGGTATAGAGAGTGAATCAATGAATGAATGAATGAGAAGCAGGCTTAGATTTTCTCTTCTCTTACTGCAGAGCCAGCACTATGCCTATTTTATTCAGCTCAGAATGTGAGCCCTTCTGCAGAGGCCATGCCCATCTGAGCACATCATACAGCTCAGAATAACTTAAGGAATCTTTAATTGCCAACCTGTGAAAAACAGTAGGTAGCCAATCCACAGAGGAACAAGACAACACCAGGAAGAAACAGGGTCATGGGGTAGGTTCCAGGTGCATCTGAAGGGCCACCTGGACACCTACTCCCACCCACTTTCAACGGAGTCACCAAACCACAGTGGGAGAAGGTGGAGGTGCAGGCCTGGGCAGAGCAGGGACTATCCCAGACTTCTTCCTGTTCTCCTTCCTACTCAGCTCAACTGCTTTGTTTACTCAGCATAGTTCTCTTGTCCACTCCCCTCACTCCCCATTGTTCAGCATCTTTCCATACCCACACATAACTGAATTACTTATGGGAGGGATTTTTCTTTTCACTTTAGCTGAGAAAGCAACCAAAGGGCAAGAAATATTTTTTTATATATACTTTACTTTTAGATTTCTTTAAAAAGTTTAAAAACAAACAGTTCACCTCCTTTCTTGGAAGCAGTGAACCAATCTTGAATAAGTTTAATTCGCAGGTAGATTCAGAGCTTGACTGTCTGTGACTGTACTTTGGCATGATACCTGACCTCCTCTGCTAGTATCAGGCACCTGCAGTACTTACCTTATTAAGGTAATTTAAGTTTGGCTGCTAATGACGCTCTCTGGCTCTCCTCCAGACTCCACGACTATTCACCCAAGTCTCCTTCCCAGGCTGTCCCTCCTCCTCCCAAGCATTAATATTGGTCCTCACTAAAGTTCAGTACTTGCCACATACACACCCTGAATAATCTCCTCTTGGCACCACCATCGACTAGACATGTGACCTTGAGCAAGCTAATTGATCTCCCTGTGCCTCACTTATCTGTAAGAAGAAAATAATATTACCTGCCTCACTTGGTTGTTGTGAAAATTAAGAGTCGATACATGTAACATTCTTCTAATAGTGCCTGGCATATAGTAAACACTCAAAAGTGTTAGTAATGGTTATTATTCTCTTTTGCTATGGCTTCAACAACCAACTCCATGTTAACATTTCCAAATCCTCATCTCCCTTTCCTAAGTCCTACATGGGCATTTCTAACTGCCTAGCAGATATCTTCACTTAAATGTCTAGCAATCACTTTAAACCTAAAATAGAATTCACTTTATGTTACAACTTATTTTTCCTCTAGAATTTTGATGTCAGATAAGGATATTACTCTTTCAAACTAGAAAATTCAGGGTCCCTGGTGATGCCACTCCATTTCTTGTGCAGCTTAAGTCTGCTCCAGGTCCACCCCTCATTTGAACCTTTCCTCTCCAACCTCACTGAATGTGGTCCACATTTTCATTACCTCACCCCAGTGCAGTTGATGCCACTCAGTCCTGTCAGAGTTAACTTCCTGAAAAATCAATATGTCGTTCGTTGCTGGTGGAGATGCAAAATGGTGCAGACACTTTGGAAGGCAGTTTGGCAGTTTCTTACAACCCTAAAATACTATTACTATATCATTCAGCAATCATGCTCCTTGGTATTTATCTAAAGGAATTGAAAACTTATGCCCACACAAAAATTTACACATCAGTATTTATAGCAGCTTTATTTATAATTGCCAAAAGTTAGAAGCAACCAAGATGTCCGTCAGTAGGTGAATGGATAAATGGTGAATAAACTATCGTATATCCAGACAATGGAATATTATTGAATGCTAAAGAGAAAGGACCTATCAAGCCAGGAAGAGACATGAAAGAAACAAATGCATATTACTAAGTGAAAGAAGCCAATCTAAAAGGCTACATACTGTATAATTACAACTATTCTGGAAAAGGCAAAACTCTAAAGACAGTAAAATAATCAGTGATTGCCAGAAGACTAGGGCGAGAGGAATCAACAGGCAGAACATAGAGGATTTTCAGGGCAGTGAAACTAATCTGGATACTATAGTGATGAACAAACGTCTTTATACATTTGTCCAAACATGTAGAATATACACAAGAATGAACTCTAAACTGTGGACTTTGGGTGACTATCGTGTGTCAATGTAGGTTTCTCAGTTGCAACAAACATATCACTCTGGTGGGGTGCGTTGATAATGGGGGAGGCTATGCATGTGTGGGAGCAGAAGGTATGTGAGAAATTGCTATACTCTCCTCTGAATTTTGCTATGAACCTAAAACTGCTCGTAGAAAAATAAAATCTTTTAAATAATGAATTTGAGTATACCCTAGAGACTGTCATGCACCATGTGAACGGGATACCGACTACAAAAGCTCACATTGTTCATGATTACTATTCTTAAAAAGCTGGTATAAAAGAACTAGTAATAAATGTAAAAACTGATAAAATAAACATAAGAACTGATTTTAAAAACCAAAGAAAAAATACGCAACAGCAGCAGACAAGATAAACTGTGAAATAGTCAAACAAGAAAATATTACATAGCAATGTAAATAAAATGTTTCAACAGGAACAACAACAAGGATGAATGTTTAAAACATAAAACTCAAACAAAAAGAATATGTATGTTCAGTATGATTCCATTTATAAAAAGTTCGGAAATAGTCCAAATAGACTCTCTTTTCTGCATATGTATACATAAGTGAAAAAACTGTAAGGAACAACAAAGAAGGGATTAAGAATCAGGACAGTGGTTACCATTTTGGGGGCTTCAATGACATATGACTGGGGAGAAGACAAAGAGCATTCACAATGTTTTCTGTTACAGAGATGTTTATAATTATGCTTTATGTACTATATCTCCTTTAATGTTTTAGTATTTTTTTCCTCATTAAGGATTATATTTCTTAATTTTTATGGCAGGACAAAGAAAGCAATCCAATTATGTTGTTTTCCAATTGAAAACCTCCAATACTTCCAGTTGTCCAGAAGACAACTTCCGTATCCCTACATTGGCACAGAAGCATGTTCCAGACTTGCTCCATGCATCTCCACCCCACTTCATCCCATGCACCCCGGTTTCCAGCACCACTGACCCCCTTACATTTCCTGTGCATACATATCACAGTCTTTCCCAATACCATGCCTTCTCACTTGTTTTTCTTGTTTCCTTGAATGACATTTCTGTTTTTCACCTGGCAAACTACTCTCTTCCTTTAATACTCAGTCTGATGTAACTTATTCATTGAAGCCATCTTCAAAACCTCCAGACTTAGCATTTCTATTTTATTTTTTGCTCTTACACCATTTAAAAAGAAATATCTGTGCAATAGTTCTTGACATGCCTATTGCAACATTCCTTTCCAGGGATCTGTCTCTCCTACTATGGTGGGAGCTCCCAGGGATCCAGGGCCCCTTCTCATTCATCATTGCCTCCCTCAGTAGAGTCAGCTGCTTTCTGCCCACAACTCTCTTTCCACACACGAAGTAGCCCTCACTATATTGCATGTTAGTTTTCTCTATTTCCAGAGCTGTCTCAAGCTATGCTGTACAATTTTATAAGAATTTAAAACGAGATAGTATAAAAAGCCCAGCACAGTATTGAGAATATTTTAGTTTCAGTTACGTTTTTTAAAAATGTTTTTTAAAAAGTAGTGACTCAGAAGTGTGCTAGAGGGCGCTGATTCACTGTTTTGTAATAGACTATTGTACTCGGGTCGTTAACATTTGACTCGCTCCTCTAACCAGGAACCAAAGAAAGAATCAGATGTTTAGTAAGCAAAATGTTAGCCATTTTTATTTAATAAATAAATTAATACAATTCAAGTGCTTATATCTATAATTGACTTGAAATTATTTGGGGGAAGATTAACACAACAGATTGATGGCTGATGGCATGATGTTGCTTGTTTCAGTCCCTGTTTGTCTATAGTCCCCATCCTAGGGTTTTCCAACAAGCAGTGGAAAAGTCAAAGCAGGCAGTGTCGATTTTGGCAGTGCCCCAACTTTCCCTAAAGTAAAGAAATGCCAAACAAGGTTTCCTCAACTGTCAAATGGGAAGGTTGAGCTAGATCATCTTCGGGGTCCCTTTCAATTCTAACATTCTATAAAATATACCTCTAGCTCGTTAAAGAAAAGAAACAGGTATGACCTCTTTAAAAAACACACACATACATATATTTGACCAAGAACTGACAAAATTCAATCAAAAGCAAACAAACAACAAAAAATTAAAAATCTGCCTTAACAACAACAACAAAAAAAAATGAAGCAAAACCAAATGGGAGTGCCATTTGTTCCTCCCATGTAGTGCTGGGTTTAAAATAAGCAATATGAGTGACAGATGATTGGCTGTCTGAAAGATGCATTAATTGTGAAATATTTTCTAGTCTCTTCTATATCTTCACATCTTCTGTTAATAATTATTTTAGACAAATCTTCTCTTCTTTAGGAAAAGATAACAGAGTAGATTTGTGTTATATAAAGCATTATCAGCTAATTGAAAGCATTTTACAATGACTCCATTCACTTCAACCACCTGAAAAACCACAAACATTTATGACAAAGAGTCTTAAAAGTCCAGGAAACAATACTAAATTAAGAGATGGAGACTGTAGATAGATTGTTAAATAATTTGTTTTTATGTTTATGAAGCTCAATCAAAGTGACTCACAGTTTAGGTACAAGATGAGAGTAGACACAAAAAACATAAGTCTGGTTTTGCAACTGATTATATTGTGATCTCTGTAGGCTGTGCTGCAGGATCCTACGCTATGATAAATAGTTGTAGCAATTTCTAAAATGTGAAGATGTTCAGTAGTTTACCTTAGTCTAACTTTTTTTTGAGACAGAGTTTGGCTCTGTTGCCCAGGCTGGAGTGCAGAGGCCTGATCATGGCTCACTGCAACCTTTGCCTCCTGGGGCTCCACAATCCACCCACCTCAGCCTCCACAGTAGCTGGCACTACAGGTGTGCACCACCACACCCAGCTATTTTTTATATTTTTAGTAGAGACTGGGTTTTACCAGGTTGCCCAGGCTGGTCTCAAACTCCTGGGCTTAAGCTATTTGCCACTTCAGCCCTGCAAAGTATGGGATTACAGGTGTGAGTCACCTCACCTGGGCCAGTAGTCTATCTTTAACAAAGAAAATCTACTTAGACAATTTTTTTGCTTGCTCATTTAAGTTTCATGAGATTAAAGGTAAAAATTGTAATGAAAGTTTAATAGTTTTGATATAACTATGCTTATAACTCAATATTTTTAATGGTTATAATATAGCATTTTGAGCACTCTAAATTAAAATTCAAATATTAGAACATTGTTTCATTTTGAGTTTTATGCTATAATCCGTAATTACTTTTGGCTGTATGTCTCTGGTCACAGTTCTTAGTCTCTCTGAACCTAGCTTCCTAATTTATAAGATGAGGCTGTAGCTATTATCTTCCTTACAGTATGCAGATGTGCACAAATTTCTTCAAACTTTGCTGGGCTTCAGTAAGACTGCTATTATCATCACTATCCAGTAAGCTTTAGCATAATAATACTGTAAACTTGGACTAGGCAGTTTTTATGAATTTTAGCACATTTCATAAAATAAGCCTGCATGTGGGTTCATTACATACCATTTAAGAAACAAAACTTCTTTTACAGAATTATAAAATATTCTTTCATTCCCTACTTCTTCCTCTGAAATCCAAATTATTATTTTTTTTTTAACAAAAAATACCTCTCTTCAGTAGTGAATTCACAAAGTTCCTTCATCATCCATAAGACTTTTAAAACATAGGCTAGGCAACACAGAAACCCTATTTAGAAGTAGAGAAAACCTGCATTAACTTATATAAGATATTCTCCCTGCCAGAGTCATTTTCAGGAAATCCGGTATACTCTGAGGTGTCACAGTTGACTCCACGTGTGCAGGTGTGGCAGAAAAGCCAGCTGAATAACCAACCCTCCCGACCACATTGTTTGCCCACACTCTTGACACCCACACCACATTGTCCCATGTTCTCTAGGAGGTCTGCTTTGCTGGCATGGCCATGCTTGCTGGATTGCACAGTGCCATGAACTCAAAAGGCATTCTTATGGGCAATGGCTGAAGCTTAGCAACAGTCTGTTGATTACTGGTGGTTTACAACATCCCACACAAATGGTGTGTTATTTTAAGTTGTGCTTTGGCATCTGGGCTCCCTATCCCACTTGGGGCTACCCTGTGTTTAGCAGGCATATAGCAGCTGCTTGTTTATCTTGTTAACATATGTCTTTCACATGTCCCCTATCCTGGAGACTGAATTTTAAGGCCTCCACACAGCTCAGAGGTGACAGTGTTGAAACAGCTCCAGGATCTAGTTGGAGCATCTCTCAGGGCCAAAGTTCACAGCTGAGACGTTAGTGATGTTAGCTCATTATAAGAACCATGTTCTATCTTTTTTTTTTTTAAATTTTTATTGTATTTTATGTTTTGGGGTACATGTGAAGAACATGCAAGATTGTTGCATAGGTACACACGTGGCAGTGTGATTTGCTACTTTCCTCCCCTTCACCTATATCTGGCTTTTCTTCCCATGCTATCTCTCCCCACCTCCCCACCTCCCACTGTCTCTCCCCTATTTCCCCCCCAACAGACCCCTGTGTGTAGTGCTCCCCTCCCTATGTCCATGTGTTCTTATTGTTCATCACCCGCCTATGAGTGAGAACATGCGGTGCTATCTTATCTCATTCAGACTGCTTTAACAAAAACACCATTGACTAGGTGGCTTACAAACA
>CAUYLG010067444.1:0-13741 GCA_963573385.1 Cacajao melanocephalus
AGAAGTGCTGCGCCATGCTGGGGCGCTGGCAAAACAGCTGTGCTGGCCAAAAGAGTCGCACTGGCGACCTGAGTGGCTCCTCTGTTGGGTAGCTCCCAGTTTGTGGGCAACAGAAATTCGTCTGAAATTGCGGTGTCCACACACTCTCTGCACTTTCATTGGGAGCTACAATCCTGAGCTGTTGTTTATTGGCCATCTTGGATCTCTCTCCTGATAAACTATTTCTAAAATTCACATATATAAAAGAGAATAAAAGCTGTATCTTAAAGTATTTGATCAAATCAGTTTTAAGAATTATTAAATCAGAATATTCTTCTTCTTCTGACAGTTGGTTAGTAGAAGAAATCATGATAGGTGAGTCAATCATGTTCCACTTCTTATCTATGGATTGTTTGCAGATTCTTCTCAAATTCTGTACAGTTAAGGGCATTAACTGGGAAGAAGGATAAAGAAAAGCAAAATAAACTTGATCACCTTGAAATAGGCAAATCTTCATGCAAAAAGAGGCACCTTTAACTTTCACAAGGAAGGGTTAAGTAAAATTTAAAACTCATTTTGCCTAATACACTCTGCTTTTTCACATTCAAGCTCCTGTAAAGTTCAGTAGAAATGCAATCCTTATGTTTTTTATTCATTTTCAACTAATTCAGCTCAACCATGTTTTGCAAGCACTTTTTGATGTCAGAGAAGCATGTTGTTTTATCTCTATAAAGCCATTTTCTGTTGAAGCAGGAAGTCACTAATTAGCATAAAGAACACACTGTGCTTTTCAAAACATGATTTAAACCTTCAAAATGAATTAATTTAAAATTGTATAAATTTAATTGTTTTGCTCATAATTTTAAAATATTTGAAAACATTCATATCTCAAAAACCTGGTTTATTTTACAAAAGAAAGACTATTTATAGGGATTGCAAGGATGGGTAGAGAGAGTAAGGAACTAATTTTAAATATATTTTGAATGCAATGGGACAGAGGTTTTAGAATACTTAGGCTTATCCATTTTGAGGCCTGGCTTTACTCAAAATACATGGTTGTAGAAGTGGATGGGTGCTTTGAGTTATGGTATATGATTATCTTATTGCTTTTCACTTCATATTCTCATTCTATCATATTTCATGTTAAAAGAACCATAGAATTATGGGTTCTCTAGTACATGCCTTTAACATGCTTTCATTATTAGCTGCTATGTCAGTTCATAAGTTGTCATCTATGAGTACTTTAGACATTCCCCCTACCAACGTAGAAGCTCCCAAATACACTCCATTCTTTCTGCCACCAATAAGTCTTTGATATTTGAAACCTACAACATATAGAAGAAATTCTGGAAACATTATTAATATTTGAAATAGGTCTCACCATGCCTTCTTTTCATTGCTTTCTATCTCCTTCAATAAGTATAATTTGAAAAAGAGTATTTGTGTTTCCTCTTGATTTTCCTGAAGTATAAACAAGTAGTGCCCATTGAATATTGGTAAATTTCATAAATTTTAAAAAACTGCATCATCAATAATACAATATGTAAGAAATTGCATCCTATCTTGTGACATTTGCATTATTAAATTGTATAAATTTTAATAACTCCTTTATAGTGAAATCTCTCATTAACATTAAATTAGAACCTGGAAACATCTGTACTTTATTGACAAAAAGTTAAAAGTCAAGGAAGCTGATATAAAGGATGTACTTTCAAAAGCAGGGTTAAATAGGATGCAATAGAATAAGTAGAGATTCAGCTCAACCTTTTTCATCAACTGTATATCAGAGTTTAATAAATATTTCAAATTCACATATCACATCAGTGATGGGAAGATAATTCAAACCAAATTTGTTTGACTCCAAATTACATTTATGTTTTTCTAGTCCACAAACAGTTAAGTGGATCTAGGCTTATGGGAGAATTCAAAGCCTCTTATAGGAATTAGACGTGTACCAATAATTACAATACAGTGCAATAAGGGAAATTACTAACATATGTACAAGTATGGAAACATCATCAATAAAGTGGCCAATGCTGCCTGGATAAATCAGAGAAGATCTCACAAAGAAAACTATTGAAGTATATTTTGAAACATTATTATGATTTTGTTAAGGAAATTAAGAATTGAAATAATTATTATCAAAGAGATTAAGGTATTTCAAAATCTGAGCGTGTACAAAAGCTTCACAGACTGGACCATAGAGTATATACCAAACTGGATCATAAGCTAGACCAGAGGCACATCTAAAGCCCAGCTAAAAAGTTGAACAGGAAAATGAAAGTTAGAGCAAGCGGAAGTTTACATGTATCTTATAGACCAGCTCCCTCCAATAGAAACATGACACCAGTTACATATGTAATGTTAAACATTCTAATAACCATATTCAAAAAGAAAAATAAAATCTAGTAAATTTAATTTTAATATTTAATATACAGAATATACATTTAGATTTTTATATAATGTATAATATGTATTTCATTTAACTAAATATCTATAAAGTATTATCTTTTCTGCAATTTTTTTGTGATAAGGTACACATAACATAAAATTAGCCATCTGAACTATTTTTTAGAGTATAGTTTAGTGGTGTCTTAGTCTGTTTGTGCTGTTATAGTAAAATACCAAGATTAGTAATTTATAAAGAATAGGAATTTATATCTTAAGCATCTGGGAGACATCCAAGATCAAAGCACTGGCATTCAGTGTCTGGTGAGGGCCTTCTTGTGTCCTCACAATGTGGAAGAAAGAAGAGAGCAAAAGGGCTGACTTTGTGTAAAGCCTCTTTTATAAAAGTTGTAATATAAAAGTTGTAATCTTATTCAAGAAGGAGGTGGAGGTACTCTCAGGACCTAAGCACCTCCTAAAGGCTTCATTTCTTAATACTATTGCATTAGAGATTGTTTCAAGGTGAATTTGGGGGGACACATTCAGAACATAGCAAGCGGTATTAAATGTAGTCATAATGTTGTGCAACCATCACCCTCCATCTTCATAACTCATTTAATTTTATAAAATTGAAATTTTATACCCAATAAACCACAATTTCCTGCTCCCCTTATCCCCTGAAAGCCACCCTTTTACTTTTTGTCTCTGTTATTTCACTATTCAAAGTACCTTATATAAGTGTAATCATCTGGTATATTTGTTGTTTTGTGGCTTGCTTGTTTCAGGTAGTGTGAAGTCCTCAAAGTGCATTAATGTTGTAACATATGTAAGAATTTCCCTTCTTTTTAAGGTTCAATAATATTTCATTGCATGTTTATACCACATTTTGTTCACCCATCCATCCTTCAATGGACACTTGAGTTACTTCTACATTATATCTATTGTGAATAATGATGTTATGAATGTGGGTGTACAAATATTTTTTGAGATCCTGTTTTCAATATATAATAACCTTATGTCTTATAAATTTTTTTATTTAAAATCTCTTTTGTGTGATATTAGTGTAGCTACCCTGTTCTCTTTTGGTTATAATTTGAATTAAATGTCTCTTTCCCTCATCACTTTTAATTTATTTTTGTCTTTGAATGTAAAATGACTTTTACAGATAGCATTAATTATGTCATGGGTTTCTATCGGTACAGCCAATCTTTTTTTGGCTGGAGGGTTTAATCAATTTATATTTGAAGTAATTACTGATAAGGAGAGACTTTTGTCATTCTGTTATTTGTTTTCTATGCCTTGTAGCTTTTATGTTCCTCATTTTTTGCATTACTGTCTTTTATGTGTAGTTGATTTTTTGGAGTGAATCATATAATTTCCTTTGGGATTTCCTTTTGTGTACATTCTATAGCTGTTTTCTTTGTGGTTATCATGGGCATTAAATACATTATTATCATTTCCATTTTATAAATATAAAATTGATGCACAATTGAAGCTAAACTGTTCATTATCTTTATTGAAATTTTTATTTTGAGAGCACAAGCATAAACCAGGAAGAAATATTTAGGTTTTATATTTAAAAGAAAATTTGAGAATGGAGCCTATTACAAATAACATTGAGAGATAAAAATCACTTCTACAAATTTTCAAAGTATTCTTTGTATCTCTTTTATCAAAGTAAAATTTTTGTCATCACGCATATTTTAAAAAAGAACCACAAAACTTCAGAGGAAAGTGAAATAAGCAGGTCTTTTTTTCTACTGTTTTAAATGCTTTATCAAAGCAGGAACTACATCACTTTCATTCATAAAATAAATAATTTTAAATTGAAGCAAATATATTTAACAAACGAAGTAGGAATTAATTGAACACCTACTCAGAACATTGTGGTACGCTAAAGCTCTTGGAGTACAAAGAAATACGATAATCTTGGGCCCAGTGTAGTGGCTCATGCTTATAATTCCAGCACTTTGGGGGGCCAAGGCAGGAGGATTGCTTGAGCCCAGAAGTTCAAGACTACCCTGGGCAACATAGGGAGACCTTCGACTCTACAAAAAGTAAAAATAAATAAATAAATAAATAAATAAATAAATAAATAACTGGGGTTGGTGGTGCATGCCTGCAGTCCAGCTGCTCAGGAGGCTGAGGTAGGAGGCTCACTTGAGCCCAGGAGGTTGAGGCTGCTATAGAGGACATAATGCCACTGCCCTCCAGCCTGGCTGAGAGAGCAAAACCTTGTCTCAAAAAAAGTTTTAAAAATTAAAGTGAAATAAAAAAAAAGACACTGTCTTTAAACAAAACAATAAAAAAGAAATAATGTCTCTGTACTCGAGGAGTCCATAATATATTATGGAAGGATTATAGTAATTAATAACATGTAAAATAATAATGAATTAGCTATAAGAAAGATCTCTAACATGAAAGAACAATAATGTATTCAATAGCAGCTAAGAGAGATTGTGAACTCACTTCTTTCTATGTATTCTTAAAAATAAGTTAAATATTTATGCTGATTAATTTCATGATTAAAACTGGATAATTTTTAATGCTTATGGATGAGCAGATTATATATGTTATCATTTGACATAGAGTCCTACTAAAGGGATTAATCCATAATTCTTCATATTTTACCTCTGTTTACAATTTCAGAAAAAGATACTTTGCTTGCTTTTTAAATTCGTCTTACCCAACATCTAGCCATTAGATAGTTAATGAAAACCAGCTGTGTGACAAGCTCTGCATTAGGATCTGGAGTTGTGAAGGTATGCTTAGAGAGCTTGACAGTCAAATACAGAACCAAAATGTAATGTGAAACACTCTGTAATTAAGAAATCTGCAATGAGAGATTCATTCAGCAAATATTTATTGACCTACTACCATGAGCCAGTTATTGTTCTAGAGATAAATCACTAGAGGTACATTACAAACAAACCAGCTAAACTCCCCACCCTATGGAATTCAATTTTCAGTGTCATTGCACTTCCAATGAAAAGACAATTCATTCCCATTATTGCAAAATATCAACACAGACAACAGAAAGTGGAACACTTAGGGTGGGATTTGAAAAATGAACTGGAATTTGCTGGGTCAGCAAGGAGGTGCTAGGCATTGCTGATGAAAGTAGCAGCATTCTCAAAGGTGTTGAAGTAGACAGAGGTGCCACAGTACCTGTTCATTCACAACACCTCCCTTTTTCTTACATGGCAAGAAATTAAGAAAATCTAAATCCTGTAAGACAGTAGAAAATCCCAGGACATCTCTAGTATGTATCTTGTTAATCTTTAACCATTTAAAAATGTTAGTTTTTCTGTTAATTATTGAAAAAGTATAGACCTGCTTATATTAAGTATGCTTTGAAAATAAGAAAGAATTACAATGAGAAGACAGTTCATTCCCATTAATGCAAATTGAATTCCATAGGGTAGAGATTTTTAGACTTATTCATGAAGTATCAAGAATGTCAGCTGAAGCTTGGTAGTTTATAGATATAATATTGCACCAAGTGCTGCCTCTCTTAAAATCAAATTGGCTACCAGAATCAACAGAAATCTGCATATTAAAAAATGTTTTTTTCTTTGAATATATAAGTTTATTAAGGAAAGAAGTTTAAATGTAAAAACTTATTTAGGAAATGTATAATAAGGATAATAAACATAGTATGCTTTGGCACATAGTTTTGCCTATAAAGCCAAATATTTTAAATAAAAATATTTTTTAAATGAAACATATGATATATGTTGTAAATGTACAACCATTTTGTGAATCACAGTTTCAGAATGCATTGTGATAAAAATTAATCTGCTCATTTGTCAGCAGTGAAGGAATTAACAGATATTTCACTATGCCATACCAAACACATTTTAGGTTATATTCATCACAAAGAGGTACCAGAGAAAGGTCAGAAACTATTCAGAGACATTTATTTAATACTTTAGAAAACTCAAGGACTCAAATGCAAATACGTAAAACGTGTCAACTTTTAATAAATATGCTCTGGCAGAAAAATATATTCTTAAAAGCTGATCTTTAATAAAGGCCTCTGGTACCTTTCAAACCTACGTCATGGCACACGATGCTGTTGTTTTTCTCTAACTGGTTTAAAGAGTGCTTTCACATTGAATAAACATAAAAAATGCATTCATACACAAAATCTGATAAGTCGTTTACTATATTCCTCCAACTGATGACATTTTTCAGACATTTCAAAATTTACATGCTAAAGTATTTCTGTTTGTTAATAATGTGTTGTATAAAGTAAAAACATCATAACCCATTTCAACATATGTCATAATTAAAGGGCAGGGAGGAGGTAAGGGGACATCATTGGTTGCACTGTGTTATTTCTAAAATTCTTAAAGTAACTCTATATGCAGTTGTCACAAACAGAGAAAACCAAGAAAAAATATGTATCATATGAGTAATTTAAACATTATTAATGAAGAGTAAAGAAAACAAAGGGAAAATTAAGCATTTTATTTAGTATTTATTTAAATAAATGAATATTTATTTAAATATTAAATTAAATAAATATTAAATTAAATATGATACAGAACCTTAAAAAATTAAACATCGATAAAAATTGTATTTGTAAATATTCAAAAGTTCATATAGCTACATTTCAATTTTTCATTT
Organism: Cacajao melanocephalus; assembly: GCA_963573385.1. Taxonomy (NCBI): domain Eukaryota; kingdom Metazoa; phylum Chordata; class Mammalia; order Primates; family Pitheciidae; genus Cacajao; species Cacajao melanocephalus. Next base: position 7,000 of record CAUYLG010067444.1, read on the forward strand.
TGATACTGAAATAGTGAAATATCAAGTTAAACCAATTAATTTCACTATTCATTTCTAAGATTAATATGTTGACCATTAAGACAAAACCATGTTTATTCAGAGTTATTTTGGTGACAAATCAGAATTCCATTTGAAGAAAGAATCTGCCTTCATAACATACTGCTACCCTAGAAAATCTTTGTGAGAAGATTTACATACACAATGGTAGAAATATTAGCTTAGTCTGAAATACTAAACATAATGCTGTGACATTGATCTGTGTATTATTCTCTACCTATTAGCACAATAATTTCATAAAGAAATGTTGAACTTAATTTTAGTTCAAATATATGTTTCAAAATGCCCTAAAATACATTCTTAATTCTGACCTAAAAGGAATTTATTGAATTTTGTGATGTGGAGGTCTTTGATTTCAGTGTATGTTAGATGGCGCGTCATAGTGCCTTTGTATTGAGTATATAGTGATCTTTTCTATCTTTTCATAAAATAAGCATTTCAAAAACTACTAACCTGCTATTCTATGTGCTGCACATGTTAGACATTAAATAATGTGATTTTTCAAGCATCTCTTACATGTGACACATTCAGGACTTTTGAGGGTCTTGATTCTGAGAGCCACAATTATAGGTTAGAGCCCATTCTCCCTTTTTATTTGTGGTTCAGTTTTAATGTGGTCATGGTACATAGTCCCATGATTTATGATCAGATGGATTAACCACTGACTTATGCCTCACATAAGCATTATAAATTTATATGCATATCTTCCAGATGCAGGGAAAATGCAGAGAGAATTTTGTAATGGATTATTCAGATCATTGTAAGTAGGGAAAAACTAATCCAAAGCAAAAACAGCTTTACATATGGCATCCATAGCTGCAAGGTTATTTTGCAGAAAGTGCTCAGATGAAGCAAAGATGTCCTTGATAAAGAAAAAAAATAAAAAAGCCAACAAACTATTTATAGCTGGAGCTGTCAAATTTAGAGTAAACCTTTTGCCTCTAACCACATTTGCTGCAGAATTCTTCTGGCTAATTGCAGGCTACTCCTACTTTGCATGGAGACATCTGCACTATGGCACACCCTATAATTATATGGGAAGGGATCACTCATGATTTTGTTGATGGTATATTATAGCTAAATCCTTTGGGTGGGAACAGGAGAATTGCATTGTTTCATTCTAGGGGACAAAAGGTGAAGCTTTTAAGGAAGTAAAATTGTCTATAGAATAAACTATACAAGTGTTTGGTGATGATGTTTTATACTTTTTCTTAATTGCTTAGAGAGACGCTTTGCATTCTATGAAAGGCAGAGAGAGGGAGAGAAAGGTGTCTACACAGCCAGGATTAATCCCTCTAGCACATGTTGAAAATGGGTCATAATTTCCACCACCCTAGTGCAGGCCCTTATCACCCCTTGACTATTTGTTGCAAAGGCTTTTTATCGCAGAAGCCTCCAATCTACATTCTTCAATACATTCTGAACACTAACCATTGGCGCAATTTTTACAAACTCTCTGTTTTCGTGATGTTAAACATTTCTCAAAATCTTCAGTGACTCCCATCACCTACAGGACAGAGACCAGGTTTCCTTAACTGCCTGTCCTGAACCTTCAAGTCTTTCCCCACTTTCTCTTCTAGCTGTATCCCTTTCTAAAAGTGTGACATCAACAGAGTGTTTGAAATTGCCTGTGACCTCCTCAAAACAATTTTTGGGGATTTGAAGTCCAGCCACATTACTTACCAGATACATCAGTGTGAATAATTGGTTTGACAACTCTGAGGCTCAATATCTTTATCCATAAAGTGAATATGATAGTGCCCTTATTTTTGAGTTTTGGTGAAATTTAACATACTAAATATATATGTTTAATATATGTTATGTGTGTGTGTGTATATATATATATTTAATATATGTTATAAGTCTCCACAGCAAGAATATAAACTTTGTAATAATGAAGACTTGACCCTACACAGTTTACGCCCCTTACAATAACTTCAATAGTGTAGGTTATTATAAATGCTAATTGATTTATCCAAACCACCCTTGAACATTATGAGTAATTCATTTAAATTGAAATAACCTTTTACCAAGTTATGTCTAATATTCAATTTGTATATTTAAAATAACACCTTTACAATGATATGTTACATTGATACCAAGAAGCACATGTACCCAATATTCATTGCAAAAATATGCTATATTTCTAAAAGAAATACACCTAATATATTTATTCTGTGGTCATCATAGTGTATATGTTCTTTTAAACATGGTTTAGTTGTACAAATTGTGATTAGCTATGGTAATGCAAGTGTTTATATAACTAAAAAATATATATTGATTTGCCATCTATTTAATGTAGGATCGTATAGGTGACTGTCTCACTGAGTTGTTAATAATTAGTGCTTTAACAACCATGGCCAAGGCCATGGGTTAAATCTCCTTTATGGCCTGGTTAATTTCACTCTGTTTTGCAGCTACAGACTGTCCCTTTTACCACAGCTGACTGACTCACAGATTTGCAGCCACTCATGAAAGTATCCTACCACTACGTGGTAGTTGTGTCTGCTTTGTGTTCAGAAGGCAGTGAGCTGAAAAGCTGCATTACCAGAGAGTCAATTGTAAAGGACTTCAAAGATTGAAGATCAGGCATCTGCCACTTGGGACATGGCAAGGTTAATCTTGGTGTAAGCTAAAGGCCCAGAGCCATAATTGGACAAAAAAGAGAGCAGATAGAAAAGCACAATGAAACACACGGAGAGAGATATTTGGAGAGACAAGGAATTAAGTCTGGAATAAAATGAGAATATGAGAAGTGGTGATAAATGCATAAAATGCAATATATAAAGACATAAGCTTGAGGAAGGATTTTAAAGAAAACGAAGCTAAAAACCAAAATGGTCATGCGAAAGAGGATTACGATAGCAGCCAGGTCATATCAACACTGGGGAATGAAGTGCATTTTAGAATATGTGAATACAAAGAGTGATGTATTCATAATATTCTAAAATTCCAAAAATTAAGTCTGTAAAAATGGTGAATAGTATGTGTCCATGATCTGTACCCAAGAAGATAGGTTGACCAATGAATCATAGATAGAATAAGCTGCTTTCCAATCTTCTTGAATTTTGATCACCTCTTACATGCCATAGCTTCTCTGGCAGACATAGTCCCTGCCTCCCATGAGACAACAGGTGTGGGTGCACACACTGACACTATGAAACTACAGGATGTGTTCTGATAGAGGTTTGTATGCCAACAGCTAACATTACATATAAGAGAGTCCCCTCCCTTATCCTGGAATTGAATAAGGAAAATTTCTCAAATGAGATGACACTTAAGATGAAGAAGGAGGCTCTAAAAAGTGGTAGAAACACCAAACTGTGTTATGAAAAGCTACTTTTATTTATTTACTTAGTAAGTGATAATTGAACCATTTACTATTTCCAAGGTACTACATAGGGCTTGAAAACCTTTTAAGCTTTAAGAACTAATGTAGAACTTGCAGTCTAGTACAGACAACCAAGGTGGTCAAATTAGCATCAATAGAGTTATTGGTTTCAAACCGATAAAAATTTCCACTGAGGAAATACAGAGCATTCATATTAAAAATTGAAAGTCTACAGAGAAAATACTTTAGTTAATCAATTTAAATAAATAGTTTTCATATTAATTTATCCCAAAGCTTAGCTAAAATACGTTGAGATTTCTATATTACTTATTACGAAGAATATTTTATTTTACATTTGGGTCTAATGACATCACTAATAGGATTTATAGGCACATTCATTGACGTCTATGGACATTTCTGTGAGAGATTATTGAAATTTCACATGAAGTGTTATTTTTTCATTACAGCATTCTATTAATCAACCTTCAAAAAATGTTAAATCAGAAGAAAAAATTGTGTTGCTTTAAAATGTGGAAATATTTTAACTGAACATTTTGTAATATATGAAAAATTTGAAACTATTTTCACATATTAAGAGATAATGTCTAGTAGACATATAAAATGCTTTTTCTGCCTGTATGCACAAATGTTGATGTACACATAAAAATCTATATACTTAATGGAAATACACGTATTTGTACAGAGAAAATAGTTTATATTATCAAAGTTTAGAATGTTATTAAATGTATAAGAAAAATTATCTTGGGCCTTTGGCACAGTAAATTTAGAAGTAACATTCTATTACTCAACAACTACATTTTTGAAAGGAATTTTCACAAAGAAAAGAAAAAGGGATTTTTCTGGAGTTTAGAAGTTAATTCTTAAAACTATATTAAATCCTTCAAATATATATTTTGTAAATATCAAGGAGAGTTGTATATTAAACAGTGGGGCAGAGTAATTTTTCATATGTATTTACAGAAAAGACATTCTTTTCTGTTGATCCTAATATAATTATTGAAAGTAGGTATCTTGTCCAAATAGTAAGCCTTCGGGACTTGTGAATAAAAACAATGGCTATATAATGACTATATCTGTACCAAATGAGCCAGAACATGAAGACTGATTTAATTCACATAGAATTCAGAAGCTTAGAAAACCAGAGTTCATTTAAACATTAATTTTTGGGGAGGAAATTATATATGTGAATAGCTATAACAGGTATTATAAAACAAACAAAAGTAACACCTTCAAATCATTGCCAAATGTATAAGTATAGATTTAAGGCCAAATCCTGTTGCAGTAAAAAATTTGGTGTTATTTTTTAGCCAGAAAAGGAAAAAAAAAAAAAGACAGTATTTTGAAGAAGTATTTGAAAAGCCCTTATCTTATTGTGAAATCAGTTTCATCAATTTTCTGTATTTATTTTTGATAAAGAACATTTGAGTTTTTTTCTTTTCTAGCTAATAAATTATGTTTTAAAAAGTTAATGTATGTTATTCTACATCTTCCAGTCTTCTATGATTGCTTAGATGTTAGCTAATTCTCAAAAGTACTGGAAAGTTTTACTTAGTGCAATAATTTTTCTTTTTATGTACATCATTGCTCTTTCCCGAAGCTCTAAGTAGAAGACTACTTCTTAAAATTTTGGCAAGATTTTTGAACAGGTTGAACTCTGTTACACTTCATCACTTCCCTAAAACAAGTGAGCTAATTATGGTCTTTCCTTTAAACTGTTTATTGAGACATTCACACGTCTTGCTCAGTAACACCACAAACTTGTTAAAAGCACGTGCCTGTTTTCATGCTTTGAAAATGCACTTGATGCTGGCATTTGGTATCAAACACAGATGGATGTAAGTATCATCATATCTTTAGTAAAGCCATCTAAAGGCAGTTTTCCATGTTTATAGTGGGTTTTGAAGGCCGTTAGATAGTTTCAGTGAAAGGGGGATACTTGAGCCAGAGCACACATTCCATAGAAAAATATGCAAGAAATCAACTCTCTCATGGGTTTTGTGTTCGTATGATTCTTTTTTTCTAAGACTCCCTAATTTGGGAATAATTTTAATGTCTCTGACAAATTTGCACTCTGAGTATGTGATTCAAAATACTTCGTTGGAGTATTTAGCAAAATTAGCTATTTTTACTTGCTTTCAGCTATTAATTTAAAATAAATGTTTAAAAAATCTTTATTAAAAAAAAAACAGTTTGGCTGAGAAGAACTCCCAAGTGAATATTAGCATGAGAGAAAAAAAGCACAGTAAAGCCTGAAGTAAACTCTTATCTCCATAAGGACAAACAACGGGAACAAAAAAGAATTAAGGAACAAAATTTGCTCCCCAGATAAAGTCTGCATTGAAAATTCTGACTCAGGTATCAGGGAAGTACCTAAAGGAATATAAAACCCAAAACAGATACACACACAGGCATCACAAAAAGTTGACCAATGCAGTCAGCTCCTACATTCATCAAAGGCATTTATCAAGTATAGATAAGAACAAATACACCAAACTTGTCAAACATTTGGTGAAAACCAGTGGCCAAAGAAAAGTCCCAAACTAAACAAACAGAGCTGGAAGAACAAACTATTCTCTAAAATGAAGCACAAAAAAGATGTGGAGATGGAAAATATGAAAGAAAAGCCAAAGTATAAAAGATAAATTTACAAGTGCTACTGTTTGTCCAATAAGAATTCTAAATGATAGACTGAGAAAAATGCAGTGAAAGAAATAAGCAAAGAAATAGAAGAAAATAAATTTTTAAATTAAAGCTGACGTATATATTTTTGCAGCTTGTGTGTGTGTGTGTGTGTGTGTGTGTGTGTGCAATCAAGTCTGAAACAAAAGAGAATTTTCAGAGTATAGTCTCAGAAAGTCACTAACACCCTTTCTATTATAATTACTTACATTTACTATAATAAAAAGACTGTATACCATCAATATGAAATAAATTTAAGGCAGAGGATGACATCGAACACAGTAAACAGTGGTAAGAATAGGAAGTACTAGTGCTTATAATAAAGCATCACTGAATGATGAAGTATTAGTTTAAAAGTTAGTAAAATGACAGGAACTATAAGGGAGTAAACATATTACTAATCATAATAAATATGAATTAATTAAATGTATCCTTAAAATACATACTGTATCCATAAATTTCTTATAAGCATATTGTGGAGCCCTAAAATGATTTCCAAATCAAACGTAAAAATGACAGGGGGATGGAGGCAGCAAACCACCAAGGCATGTGCATACTTATGTAATAATCCTGCATGTTCTGCACATGTACCCTGAAGTTAAAGTAAAATAATAATAAAAAAGAATGTATATACATGTGAATATAAAAGAGACA
>CAUYLG010067446.1:0-14086 GCA_963573385.1 Cacajao melanocephalus
GCAACTTTGGCCCAATTTTGCATCACTACCCCCCCGCGGGGGCATTTGTTAATGACGGTTTTGCAAAAAAAAAAAAAAAAAAAAAAAAAAAGATGATGGCTACATCTTGGAACTATAACACAGAGTGCAAATATGTCATGACTATTTTTCTGCAAAAAAATTCTATTTTCATATAATTTTCTTCTCTCTGCTACTATTACTCCCAGGATTTGCTAGTTAGGTATTTCCTAATATTTACTCTCAAGTTCCTATTTTTAGCCTGATATGACATCATAATTGTTTAAAAACAGTATGATGAAATTTTAATTGAAGCATCATAAATTTTATTAATCTGATGTGAAAACCATTTTTCCTAAAACTGAAGAAAAGGAGATTATAACAATAAAAATTTAAGTGTCTAGATTTATTTTAGTGCCACAAAATCAAACAGGATTACTGAAATTAGAGGTGGTAAAAAGCAGAGATAGCCTTAACTTAATTATACTGCAAAAGTCTGTGCGGCTAGCAACAGCCTAAACTTACCTTCAGCTTTTACAAACTGTTTCTATGACACACAGTATCTTTTTTTATCTTTCTGTTACAAATATAAGCACTTACCAGAAAACAACAAGGGTAGATTTAGGCAATTCACCCTTCCAACCCTACCAAAGATTCCAATTAATTTTATAATGGGTCAGGAAATAACATAGAGAAGCAATACCATACTCATAGAAAAGACCTCAGGAGAAAGCACAGAACCTGAAAGGAATTCCCACATCCCTCTGCAACATCAAAATTTAACAGAAATTCTACGGTAACTATGCTGACTTTATGCTTGTTTCAGAAGACGGACTGAAATCTTTCACTGCACCAACATCTCCTTGAGGTTAGGGGGAGGAGGAGGCACCAGCCTTTTAAACTTGGAGATTTCAATAGAAAGCACACAAGAGGTCTGCTTCAGCATCATTTATACTAGCCCTCAACCTGTTCATTTCATGCTAGTGCAGTAGTCATACACGTTGTACAGCTTCTACTGCCTGGAACTCTCCAAGGTTCTGACCCTTAACGGTGGTCTAGTAACAGCGACGCATGGAGAACCAAAGTCTATGGAAAACAGAACCATAGGTTTAGTGGTTCTGACATTTCTTTTCCGTTTCCTTTCTTCCTCTTTTTTTTTTTTCTTTTTGAGGCAGGGTCTTGCTCTGCTACCCTGGCTGGAGTGCAGTGGTGCAATCACGGTCACTGCAGCCTTGACCTCCTGGGCTCAAGGTTTAGTAGAGACAAGGTTTCAGTGTCTCTACTTTTCTCCAACCTCAGAAGCACCACCCCACCTCCCAGCCCAGTAGCTGGGACTGCAGCACGTGCACACCACCACACCCGGCTAGTTTGTGTGTGTTTGTGTGTATAAGTATATATACCCTCCCACCTCCCACCCTAGTAGCTGGGACTGCAGCACGCACACACCACCACACCCGGCTACTCTGTGTGTGTGTGTGTGTGTGTGTGTGTGTGTGTGTGTGTGTGTGTGTGTGTGTGTGTGTGTATACACATATATTTGTAAACATGGTGTTTCACCATGTTCCCCAGGCTGGTCTTGAACTTCTGACATTTCTAGATGTTGATTCTAATATCTCCCACCCACTCTGGTCTTACTGTGATCATACCATCCCATCCCTGGTCTCTTATCCCATGGTACCCCTGGCATATCACCAAATCCTATCAAATTCCTATAGCATCTGGATCCACTCCTTTCTTATTTCAACCATTCTCCAAGTCTACTATTTTAGAAGCAGAGTCCACTAGACTGTAGGATTGTGGGAGATATTTAATTTAACCTTGATTTATTTGGTTACATTAGAGCCACTGTAACTGGAAAAAAAAATTTCAAATGTGTAAATTCTTAGAATTGTCTTCTTCCTTTCTGAAAGTACTCTAAAGCCCCCAAGCTCCCAAGCTAATGGGGGAAGAGGAAAAGATAAGGGTGATATGATCAGCAGCATTAAGAGTTCTGCTGTTCCAACTTAACCCATCAGAATCAAAGTAGTTAGGCCATCTTAGGCTGAGAAACAAAAGGCAGTGTACAAATGCCCTGACTGCTATCCCATTTCTCTAATGGGAGGGGTGTAGAGGGGTGTGTGTGTATGTGTGTGTATGTGTGGTGATAGGGGGTGGGGGGAAGATAATGTTTCAAAAAACTGTCAGAATTAACCCCAAAAGAACACCTGGCTCTTTTATTTTTTGAGATGGAGTCTTGCTCTGTTGCCCATGAGGGAGTGCAGTGGGACGATCTCGGCTCACTACCACCTCTGCCTCCCAGGTTCAAGCTATTCTCCTGCCTCAGCCTTCTACTAGTTGAGACTACAGGCATGTGCCATCATGCCTGGCTAATTTTTGTATTTTGAGTAGGGATGGGGTTTTACCATGTTGGCCAAGCTGGTCACAAACTCCTGACCTCAAGTGGTCCTCCCACCTCGGCCTCCAAAATTGCTGGGATTACAGGCGTGAGCCACTGTGCCCGGCCAAATACCTAGTTCTTATTTCATGCTCTCCCATACTCCAGTCTGCCCACCACTTTACCTTGCCCCAACCTTTCTCTGTGGTACAAATAGAAAACATGATTTGCCCCCTCAAAACTCTGAAAGTCTTTCAAAAATCGTTTCATAGAAAAATACAGAAAAGGACAAGGTTATGCAGAACTAGGTCAACACTTTAAAAGCTGATTAAAGAGGAGAAATTTTGATTTCATTTCTTAGGAATTTTGCACATACTGGCTGGAGGGTGGAAGGCAGAGGCTTTATGTGCTATTTGGCCCTGGCCCAGGGTTTCCTTCTACTTCTTCCTGGAAGATGAAGAATGGGGGAGGGTATAACATAATGCTTAGAGCACAGGCTCTGGAACTTCAAATCCAGTGCAACCACTTACTGGTTGTATGATCTTAGGCAAGCTACTTTTCTGTGCTTTAGTCTCCTCAACTGTAAAACAGAGATAATAATGCGATCTACTCCCTAAGGTTTTTGTAAGGATCAAATAATTAGGCTTAAACACTTAAAATCCGAGCACAGTATCACCAATTTCTGTCAACTCTTACCTTCAAAATGTACTCTGAAGCTCTTGCTTCATACCACCTGCACCTCCTGAGGCCAAGATACCATTGTCTCATGCCTGGACTATGGCAATGCTCCTAACAAGTCTCCTGTCTCCACTCCAGTCTGTTCCCCACACAGAAGTCAGAGTAACCACTGAAAAACTCAGTTTTTCCATGTCACTCCTCTGCTCAATGCTCCAATGGCTTCTAGTCTCACTCAGTATAAAATTCAAAGTCTCTACCATGATCTATTAGACCCCATGTGATCTCAACCATTCCCTGTCCCTTCCTGTGCCTCACCATGCCTCCCCACATCACCCACTACCCTCTACCACCCACTAGTCTTGGGTTCTGACCTCAAGGCCTTCGTCTAGCTGTTCTCTGTGTTTAGATATCCACATTGCTTTCTTCCTAATTCCTAACTTTCTTCCTAACTTAATTTCTCTGCTTAAATGACCACTCATCACAAAGGTCTTTCTCTAACCACCACCCCAGAGACTCTACCTTTATTTACCTTGCTATTTTTTTTTTTTGAAACAGGGTCTCACGCTGGTCCCCAGGCTGGAGTGCAGTGGTGTAATCACAACTCACTGCAGCCTTGACTACTGGGCTCAGGTGATCCTCCCACCTCAGCGTCTCGGATAGCTGAGACTATAGATGTGTACCACTACGCCTGGATAATTTTTTGTATTTTTTTGTAGAGATAGCATTTGCCATGTTGCCCAGGCTGGTCTTGAACTCCTAGGCTCAAGAAATCCACCTGCCTCAGCCTCCCAAAATGCTGGAATTACAGGCGTGAGCCACTGTGCCTGGCCCCTTTACCTTATTTTATTTCTCTTTTTAGTACTCTTCACCACTTGCCATTTTAAAAATATTTTATTTTATTTTTGAGACAAGGTCTCGCTCCATCTCCCAGGCTAGAGTGCAATGGTATGATCAAAGCTCACTGCAGTCTTGACCTGGGCTCAAGCAATGTGCTCACCTCAGCCCCCCAAGTAACTGGGACTACACATGCACATCACCATGCCCAGCTATTTTGTATCGTTTGTAGAGACAGGGTTTCACCATGTTGCCAGGATGATCTCAAACTCTCGAGTTCAAGTGATCTGCCTGCTTCAGCCTCCCAAAGTGTTGGGATTACAGGCGTGAGCCACTGCACTGAGCCTAATTTCTTATATTTTTTGTAGCGAAGGGGTTGCCCAGGCTGGTCTCAAACTCCTTGGCTCACGTGATCCACCCACCTCGGCCTTCCAACGTGCTGGGATTATAGGTGTGAGCCACTGCACCTGGCCCCTTTACCCTGCTCTATTTCTCTTTTTAGTACTCTTCGCCACTTGCCATTTTATATGTGTGTCTGTTTTACTGTATTTCTCCCTCTTTTAGGATAAGAATGAGGACAAGGATTTTGAACTGTTTTCTCCCTGTATCCCCTGGATCTGGAACAATGCTTGTCACACAGTTAATGCTTAACAAATATTTGCTGAATTGATGAATGAATAAATGTTTGCTATTATCCATCTGTGACATCTTCTTTACCTCAAAATATTCCAACAGCTTCCAAATAGGATCTTATGTTTCCAATCTCTTCTGTCTCCAATCATCCTATACATTACTTTGACTAAAATACTGCTTTCATAATGTCATTCCTCTGGTCAAGATTACTCCTCCCTGACCTCAGCAGTTCCCAGTGTGCCCTGCAAGATGTTAAAAGAGGTACGTGAAGAGAGACATTTGGTAACTAAGAAAGTCTGGAAAATATAGACATAAAGAAATTTGAGTTATTTATTATAAACTGATATGGTTTGGCTGTGTCCTCACCCAAATCTCATCTTGAATTGTAGTTCCCATAATCCCAACATGTCATGGGACGGTCCTGGTGGGAGGTAAATGAATCATGGGGGCAGGGTTTTCCCGTGCTGTTCTCATGACAGTGAATAAGTTTCATAAGGTCTGATGGTTTTATAAAGGGCAGTTCCCCTGTACATACACTCTTGCCTGCTGCCACGTAATATGTGCCTTTGATCCTCCTTCGCCTTCTGCCATGATTGTGAGGCCTCCCTGGCCATGTGGAACCATGAGTCCATTAAACCTCTTTTTCCTTTATAAATTACCCAGTCTCAGGCATTTCCTAATGGCAGTATGAGAATCAACTAACACACAGACAGTCTCAGTCTTTTAATTTACTACTGTGCAGTGTAAATACCCAGGAGAAGAATTTAATATTTTCCACTATGGTATCTGTGACTACAGAATCCTTTTTCGAGGAGCTGGTCAGGGACTGGCTTCTGTTGAACATGTAGGAAATACTGGCCTATAGAAATCTCTAAAACCATTTTCAAAAGCAGCCATCAGGGCTCTTGGTAAAACTGAAAAGAAGACAGACAGCTGTCTTTAGTGCCCTTCCTGCTTCCTTTTCTTTTCCCTCTTCCCCATTCTGTGGCTTCTCTGTTACCAATAAGGCTTATAAAAAATCAATCAACCAACCAACCAACCAATCAATCAATCACTCAATTGCAAACTGCAGGTATGCATATTGATGTATATCTTTAAAAAGAAGAACTTTTCTGGGCTTCTAACCTAGTTCAGTATATTCCTTGTGATGCATAAATAGTCTTATTCTTCAATGATGTATTTTGAATCTTCTCCTTGTATGCTGTACCAAGCAAAGAGAAAGGGTAGATATTCAATATTTTTAGATTCATCTCAACTGGTATGCACAAACTCAGCAAGATACAGACCATGCAAAGTGTGACACTTCTTACTAGGAATCCTGAAAACCATATTAGATTACACAGCTCAGCTGGGTGTGGTGGTGTGTACCTTAATCCCAGCTACTCAAGAGGTTGAGGTACGAGGATCACTTGAGGCCAGGAGTTCAAATCCAGCCTGGGAAACTACAGTGTAACCCCTATCTCTTAAAAAAAAACCAACTGAAAAAAAAAAACCCAATCCCACAGCTTGGATATTAAATCTATCAGGTTCAAGTTTTGGAAAGTATGTCTTTACTGGTACTATAACCTCACATGGTATATTCATTGTGGTCAAGCAACTTTTCCCTAAATGATACTCAAAACTTTGTAAAAATTTCATGTGACTTACTACTCAATATTTTTTATGACAAAATTGAAGCACTATTTAACTGAAATCAATATAATTCATTACGGAAAATCTGAGGAAGGACTGTGTCCATAAGATCTCAGAAGATTGATCCCAAAGAGGTATATGCCAGATATATTTCAGGGTACCCATCTGCCATGCCCTTTTGCGGAGTCCTCACTCATAGCACAAAGTGGTCTTCTTTTACACCATGAATACAGTATATACACTAAGTATGTAACATATACTACATATGTACACACATGACCCAAAGACAGTTGCAGTAAACTCAATTTTCTTCAGGTAAAATTCTCACAGTAATTTTCATTTTAGAAGAAGAGCTTACACACCAGTGTATATGGACCTACGGGCTCTTCTGGGACCCCAACAATAGACTGCCTTTCTCTTTCACCCTCCAGATACAAGGCTTCATTAACCACAGAGGAAAATGACCTCAATCGCAACTTCACATACGGGCCTGACTGAGTCTCAGGGCAATCCTATTCCCCTTGCCAGTGATGGGTATCAAAATGGTGAATTTTGGTGGTTTCTCTTTCGTACCAACAGAGCTTATTAACCCAAACAGGTCTCTAACTGCAAATCCAGCCAATGAAACATGAAGCTCATTTTCAGGGCAGATTTTAGAACATTTTTTTCTTATTCTTAAGAAAAAGCCACAGGAAGAAATAGCCATTCGGTTATCTGGATGTGACACCTGGAATTGCTGCAGCCGTTTTACTAAAGATAGAGTTGAGGTTAACAGAGTGAGGAGATGCAAAGAACCTGTGTTTCCTTGACACTGTTGAGTCTCCAATCAACTCTAAAGGCTGCCCCTCCTTTAGATTTCCTGTTATAGGAGATAAGACATTTCTTCATTTCTTAGCCAGTGTGAATCAGGTTTTTATTACTTTTAGCTGAAAGGCTGCTGGATTAGGGAGGATACTGTGACTTGGATTGAAAAGTGAGGTGAGTGAATCAGATTCCCTCTTTTGGGAAAATGAGAGACAAAGAGGGAAGCTGCCAGAAGCTGTGTGGAACTGAGCTGAAAGAGCATATAAAAACGGAGAACACATTTGAGCCACTGTAAAAAGAATAAGCAGATGGAGGAAGCCAGCTGGGACAGTGAAGAGGGATAGAAAGATGTGTCTCAAGAAGCAGAGAGGCCATTAAAAAGAATAACATTTCTCCTTTGAGAAAAAAGGTATCTCTTAGCTTTCTAGTTCCCATGAAGCCTGGCTAAGCTGCACTTCTTATCCTTGAATTACCATGAGACATCTCTGTAGCCTTATACTTACTGTATTTCCCTTCACAAGAGTTGGGTTGAGTATTTGTTCTCCTACTTAACAAGCCATGTCTAGAACATGGAAAGCAGATAAAAAGGCAAAAGTCAAATCAGACTAACACTGGAAATTAAAAAGGGCCAACAACAGATGAGACTAAAATTGCAAAATTAAAAGACACCAACAATATAGACAAGAGGCTTAAGAATGGCTCCAATGATAGTAAACCTGAATAAAGAAGACTATGAAAGTAAATAAAAATGAAAAAATGATCATGTAATTAGTATCACACAAACTGGCCATTAAAAGGCAACAAATCATGTAAGTGTCAAAGATGTTCTATAGATAGAATTAGTAAAAAAGTATCTGGATCAATCATTTGATTTTCAAAGCCTTTCCTTACACATATTAACCTTTCATTGATTCTTACGTTTTTGAAAACGAATGCCGGGGCTTTGCATTTTCTTCCTGTAATTTCTCTCCCATTTGGTGCCTCTTTATTCTACCATCTCCTCCCCAGTTGAGTTCTGTTGCTATTGCCTCACATTAGTACTGATTACATTTCAGTTGGGTTACTATAGTACTTGTTAAAGATATGGCTTTAGTATCTCCTAATTCTTTTTTTTTGTGTGTGTGTGTGACAAGGTCTTTCTCTGTCTCCCAAGCTGGAGTGCAGTGGTGTGGTCATGGCTCACTGCAGCCTTAATAACCAGGCTCAGATGATTCTCCTACCTCAGCCTCTGAGTAGCTAGGACTACACGCATATGCCACCATGCCTGGCTAATTCTTATATTTTTTGTAGAGACAGGGGTTTTGCCATGTTGCCCAGGCTGGTCTTGAACTCCTAGGCTCAAGTGATCTGCCTGCCTTGGCTTCCCAAAGGGCTGGGATTAGAGGTGTGAGCCATTGCACTTGGCCATATTTCTCAATTCTAATACAAATTAAATCTTCTAGAGCGGGCACGGTGGCTCACGCCTGTAATCCCAGCACTTTGAAAGGCCGAGGCAGGTGGATCATGAGGTCAGCAGTTTGAGACCAGCCTGGCCAATATAGTGAAACCTTGTCCCTACTAAAAATACAAAAATGAGCCAGGTGTTGTGGCACACACCTGTAGTCCCAGCTACTTGGGAGGCTGAGGCAGAAGAATCACTTGAACCTGGGAGGTGGAGGTTGCAGTGAGCCAAGACTGCACCACTGCATTCCAACCTGGGGGACAGAGTGAGACTCCATCTCAAAAAAAAAAAAATTAATCTTTCTTAATAGCTCTTCCATGCCTATAGAATTATTGAAGCGCATGTTACTCCTTAGCCTAGTTAGTATACCAAACCTGCATGAGGTATAGTTTCAGCCCATTTTATTCCCTTACTCTCTCCTCCTATTACCGTCCTCCTCCTATCTACCTTTCCTCTCCCATTTGCTCTAGTCAACCTGAATTGCTTTGTTCTCATATAAACCTCATAAATTTCTGTATTCTAGAGCTCATGCTGTTACTTTCATCCGAAACTTACCTCCCCTACCACGTACCCAATTCTCTTCCACCCTTGTAGAAAACAAATATCTATTACTTCTACTCTGGCCAGGCATGGTGACTCACACCTGTATTTCCAGCACTTTGGGAGGCCAGGGCAGGCAGATCACTTGAAGCCAGGAGCTCAAGCCCAGCATGGGCAAAATAATGAGACCCAGCTCTACAAAAAATATAAAAATTAGCCGGGCATGGTGGCATGTGCCTATAGTTCCAGCTACTCTGGAGGCTGGGGTGGGAGGATCACTTGAGCCTGGGAGGTTGAGGCTGCAGCGAGCCATGACTGCACCAGTGCACTGCAGCCTGGGCAACAGAGTGAGACCCTATCTCAAACAAAACAAAGCCAAACCCAGAAAGAACCCCCCCCATATATTCTAATTAATAAAATCAGCATATGAATGAATCAGAGTAAATATATGCAAAATTACCAAAACAGAAAAAACATGCACCCCAAATGAGAGTTTATCAGCAAGGGCAGAGATAATCCAAGTCCTATCCAAAAATACCAGTCAGGCACACTACATACTTTGAATCGTCCTTCAAGTTCCAACTCAAATGCCATCTCATTTTTAAAAATCCTGCCTTGTACTTTAAGCTTTGTTATATAAATATGTCTCATTTACTCAAAATAATTGAAAGTAAAAAAACACATCTTATACAGGCAGTAGTCCATAGCACTAAGAATAACAGCTTACAAGTAATAGATGCTCAATAAATATTTGCCTACATTTATTCTTAGGCTATCGGAAAACAAAGAGGACCCTCAGGTTTCTTTCCATTTCTATCTTCAGATTAAAATAATAGAAAAGACCTTTTAAAAAGTTCCTATTTATCTCTCAAGGGGAATTTAAGTTAGTAAACATCTAGTTTAGAGTATAAGAACACAAAATGGGTGATGATATTACATTAAGGGAGAAACAGAAGTTTCTAAGAAAAAATAAAGTCAGAAAATTAAATAAGAATTGGGCAACTAGCTTACTAGTAACTCAGGTCAGAATTCCATAGCATAATTTTTAAATTTTATTTGAAATGCCAAAAATCACCAGCAGTAAATACCACACAACATAAAACACAATTTCAGATCAGACATTTCAGAAACATTAAGAAATGCATTTCAGAAACAAGATGAATGGGTTATTTTGCATTATGAATGGCTTGTCTCTGTTTATTTCCATTAACTTCAATGAGTTTCTCTAAAAACATTCAAAAAACGATGAAAACTATGTTAGTTATCCTCATGGAAGGTTAAAACTCGTGAGTTCTACAGAGGGAGAATGGGTAACAAAGTAGCTTGAATTCACATAATAACCAGGATATAAGTGTTCTTATGTTAAGGCCTTATCACCATTTGACTACCGAACAAAATTATCTGCATATAAATACATTTAGAATGTTGAACCTTGTTGGTAAATTGAAAAACAACACATTCCCTAGTAAATGAGTAACTAGAGCCATTATTAACAGAGAAATAGTTAAAATTAATATAAATATGTTCTTGGCCAACTCCATCTTGGTCCACTGTTTCAATAATTCAAAACAGTAACTGCCAATGTCAGAGTGTTATCTCTTTCTCTTTCTCTCTCTCTCTCTCTCTCTCTCTGTCTAGATACAGTCTTGCTCTGTCTCCCAGGCTGGAGTGCAGTGGTGCAATCTCGGCTCAGTGCAACCTGTGTCCCCCAGGCTCAAGCGATCCTCCCACCTCAGCCTCCTGAGTAGCTGGGACCACAGGTACACACCACCACACCAGGCTAATTTTTTTCTTTTGGATTTTTAATAGAGACAGATTCTTGCTGTGTTGCCCAGGCTGGCCTCAAACTCCTAAGCTTAAGCAATCTGCCTGCCTTGGCCTCCCAAAGTGCTGGGATTACAGGTGTAAGCCACTGCAACTGGTCCTCTCAATCTCTTAATAAACATTTATAGAATATTTACAACATGCTGTGGGGTACGCATTCTGCCATGTACTAGAGATACAAATATAAATAAGAAACATTCTTTGCCCCCACAGAGTTCAGTCTAGTACATGAGACAGACCTATAATTTATAGATATTGTAAAATACCAAGAAAGCATTGAGAGATATGCACAGGCCATTTTAGGAAGGACCACAGAGAATAGATCTCCACCTAGGAAGCTATAAAGCCAAGCGCGGCTTCTCATGCCATTGTCTTTCAACAAAATCTATCACTGCCATCATTACCATTGTCAAAGCCTGTTAAACACCCCAAAATGCAGCAGATTCTCCACACGGATTTTAAGCAACAGTTAATATAAAACACTGAAATAAACAGTAGTTTTTTTCAGCCTGACCTACATAAAGTAGTTCAGGATTTCAGATTTTATCAGTAGATAAGGTAAAGAAAGAAGAGAAAAACATTTTTTTCCTTTTCTTTTTTTTTTTTTTTTTTTTTTTTTTTTGAGATGGAGCTCTGTTGTCCAGGATGGAGTACAGTGGTGCAATCTCAGCTCACTGCAACCTCTGCCTCCTTGGTTCAAGCGATTCTCCCACCTTAGCCTCCCGAGTAGCTGGGATTACAGGCGTGCACCACCACGCCCAGCTAATTTTTGCATTTTTAGTAGAGATGAGGTTTCACCATGTTGGCCAGGCTGGTCTTGAACTCCTGACCTCAAGTGATCCGCCTGCCTTGGTCTCCCAAGGTGCTGGGATTACATGTGTGAGCCACCGTGCCGGGCCAGAGAAAAACATTTTTTAATGTATATATTTAAGTGAAAAAATTTAAAATTTATATATTTATTTGAAGAATCTACTGATAAACTGCTGCACTGTAGAATAATGCTTTAAATATTTGGATTAAATTTTCTTTCGGAATGATTGTAACGTATTCTGAAATAGGTTTCATACTCATAATAATCCACTGAAGTGTCTCCATTTCAAGTGAAAAACAAAACTAATCCCTACCTGGGGGAGGAAAATTTCACGTCATGTACAACACAGTCACATTCTCCATGAAGCTTTTGTACAATACTCCAAAAGTGTGAAGCTGATGGTGTACAGATTCTTAATAAGACACAACAGATGGGCATGGTTAGTGAAACATGGTTAAGACTGAGAAGAAGAGGCAGTTGATGACAAGCAGAAAAATGCACAATTCTCACTTGTATTTAGGTGTGGGGAACTAATTTAAAAGCTACTTGAGATGCTTATCTCAGAACTGTAGAACAACACTTCAAAAAGTTGTTTTATACTGGTTAAACAAAGCACAATATTAAAAGAACCTACCTATGTTTTAAGTAACTCATAATTTGGTTTTTACACAGATAGGACTATAAACAGCATGCAAGTGACAACATCACACAACTGAGTCAAGAAATAAGAAAACGAGTTATGCAAACAGGATCTGTATTGGCCAAAGGATCTGTATTGGCCAAACGATCTGACAATGGCCAAATACTGCTGTCATTACTGAATAATAATGACTCAGATCTTGAAGCAGTCTACACTGCAAAGATTAAAAACCTACAGCATAGGAGATAATGTAACAATCAGATTTCAACAAGCAAATAAAATGTCTGGCAGAGAAAAGGATATGAGACACTCTGACATCTGGGTTTTTGCTTTTTATGGTTTTTCCATAAAGATTCACCCAATCATTGGAGGTTTTAAGAGTTTTCCCTCCCCTTCAGATGCACTTATTTTTATTAAAAATTGAAATAAAATAACAGAAATTCCTTTAGGAGGGAATAAGATCATTGTTATAGAGCAGAAAAATATTTACTAACATATACTTTACTGTAATCATGTTTTCCCTAAAAAAATTCTGTATTTGCTTTCCTCATAGTCTTTTGCTTCAAATTCTTAACAATGGATACTATCTTGACATTGACTTTAGAATTCTAAAACACATATGGCAAGTGTCAAAGAGTGGTCAATAAAATACAACAAAGTAAAACAAAAGAGGTGTTTAAATTGTATAGATAACTTACAAAATGTAGATAACATGGAAGGAAAGGGAAGATAGATCTGAGAAGGGAAAAAACTAATTCACACCACAGAGACCTCCCAGCTTGCCCCAGGGCAATCCTAAAATTATGCGTGGAATATTTTGGTACTGGTACTGAAAATGGATGGAATCTACTTCCAATAAGATTCTTTGGCATAAATCTCCATCCTGTGTGCCACAACCGACCATTTCTTACTGTTTTATGTTCTTAGAAAGCTTCTTTGCAAGGCAATATGCATGTTCATATCTATACCTAATCTGATCTCCATCCTGTGAGGAAGGCATGCCTTCATTAAACCTCAATTTTAGGAACCTCTCTCTGAAGTAGTCCTCTTTCCTATGAAAATGCCAATTCCCTTTAATTCTCTTTCTCCCTGCCCATCTTGTTGGATCTTCTCTTTTCTTGCCTTCTATTAGAACAATTCTGGTGCAAGGAAAGGGCATTGGTGCCAAAGCTGAAGGTCAAGTTACTGAGCATTTCTGAGCTTAGGAGAAAGGATAAAAGGTTGCTTTTCTCCATCTATGGTACCCAGAACAGTTCCACAAATGACAGCAATCAAATTCAAGTCTGAAGTTATTTCTATAATGTATACTATGACTAAAGAATCTGCAACTAAATTGTCTTTTCATAATCAAAGTAATAATGTCTTTTTCTATTACCTCTACTATTGGATGGCTTCCTCTCAGTCCTGGTCTTGGAGTGGCCTTCCTGGTTGAGGGGAAGGTTAGTTGGCCTAACTTGACCCTCAGCCGTGGTAGTGCAGTGGTTCTCACACTTTAGCATCCATAAGAATCACCTTGAGCCGGGAGAAGTGGCTTACACCTGTAATCCCAGCACTTTGGGAGGCTGAGGCAGGCGGATCACCTGAGGTCGGGAGTTCGAGACCAACCTGACCAACATAGTGAAACCCTGTCTCTACTAAAACTACAAAATTAGCTGGGCATGGTGGTGCATTCCTGTAATTCCAGCTACTCGGGAGGCTGAGGCAGGAGAATTGCTTGAATCCAGGAGGCCGAGGTTGCAATGAGCTGAGGTGGTGCCATTGCACTCCAGCCTGGGCAACAAAAGCAAAAAAAAAAAAAAAAAAAAAAAAAGAAACGCCAGCACAAAAAAAAAAAAAAAAAAACAAAAAAACACCGGGAAAACCTTGTTAAAAATTTAG